>GL379894.1:75011-239445 GCA_000143925.2 Caenorhabditis brenneri | reverse complement strand
TCGTAAAGGCTCTCCGTCTGGCGACGTCAGATCTTTATGTGGAAGGACTGCATCTCCCAATCACAAGTTATTCTTTTGTCTTGAAACACAAAGAATACTCTTTCAAAAAATATGTGAAAAACAAACCTCAACTCCGGTCCACGATTTTTTTTTCTCGGTCCACGATTTCAGAACAGTGCCCTGTTGTCTTAGATTGTTAGACAAAATTAACGGAGGTTTATAATTTTTAGTGCGTGTTTTCTGGCTTTTCACAAGCTTCTAGAAAAAATAATTTATCAGAATATTTTTTGCAATTCAGAGAACAATACGTGTTCTCATTTTTGGAACTGATTTTTCAGACTGTACTTTTTTACTGAAAGAATGCAAAAACAACAATCTCCGTCATTTAGTATATTGTTCAACTTGGCCCAAGTTTCACCTGTATTTTGATCTTAGAAAATGTAACAGAAAATAATTACAACAAGGTGATATAATTTGGGAAGCTTATCCTGTAAATAAGCAGGGTACTCGAGAATTTCATGCTACAGATAAAATGATTAGTAGGATAATTTGATGAGGCTACATTAGATGATAGCATTTTCATTTAAACTTTCAACATATCCGATTACTGTATAAGGCAGGATTATGAAAATGAGGATGCTTAAACGCAAGAGATTATGAATCCTTGAACTTCCTGGAGTATATGAGTGTTCAAGAGTGGGTTTTTGGGTGATATCATATGGGTTTTCAATCCTTCTCTACAGTATAACGTTCAGATGAGAAACGCAGGATAATATTTTCGAAGAGAGAGATAAATATATATTATGTGAATTTGGGCATTTTCACAAGTGCTATTTGGAAATTATTGGTGCATTCAGAGTTTTTTTCAGTTTGGGAAAGTAACAAAGATTTCAGTTTCAAATAAAATAAAAGAAATCATTGAAGCTGATTTTCTAACTTTTGTTTGTGCATTTTTAGGTTTTGAAATATTACGGTTTTGTTTTGTTACAATTTTGAAATGTTTTGAGACATCCTCCGGTTATAGACTGTCTTTCCCTGATGGTGGCCACCAGCCGAAAAGCTGAAATGGATAAAATCGAAAAATAATTATTGAAACTTTACAACGTGACTTACAATACTTGCAATACTGTAAAGTTTAACAATTTGCATTCAAAACTACATAAACAGATCCGACTGTAATGCGACAGTCGAAAACTATTTTGTGGAAAAAAAATTGAATGAAGGCTTTCCCGAACTACGGCATAGTTCGTGTGTTTCTCAATAAACATTGACAATTTTTATTGAAACCACGACAGTTTGATAGTTTCGAAACGTTGATTTTTTTTCAAATTTATGTTATGTTTTGAAATTCCGTTAGTGCTACAAAACAAAGCTTCGTAACGCCGGGATCCAAACGTTTATTTCCTAACTTTGGTATAAATATCTAAACAGAAACTTCTGTTCCATCACGACTTCAAATTTGCAAGGTTTTCAAAAAATGATACCGCTTATCCAATGTTTTTCTGACTCCAGGCCGTTATGCCCACAGATTTCGAAAATCTGGTCGAAATCTCTCTAATACATGTCTGAACGCTTCCTCGCTTTTTTTTTCAAAACAATGTCTCACTTTGAAAAGTGATGTTTCCACTGAAACTGGGCTTGTTCTATACCAAAGCTGAAGTTCAGAATAATTGTTCTCGTTGAGACCTCCAAGTTCTTAATAATCTTCTTTACTCCATGGGTCATCTTCGTATTTGGCTGGAAATGACATCATATACGGAGTTATTTGAATCTTAAGGCTGAATGACGCAGTTTCTTCCGAAAAGTCTATTCCTTAGCATTTTTAATTCTGTGTTCTGTATTTCGAGTGGAGACGAATTTTATATCAGATTAAGATACCACCACTGGCAAAGTTCAAAAAGTGTGTTTTCTCGGTCTTCCTGAATTCCACAAAACAAAATTCAATTATTTCAAACATCCACTTCTTGGTATACGTAGTATGTAGTTGAAGAATACAAAATGAAGGCATTCTTCTCTTCTGAATCACCCAGTTTTTTTGGGTTTGGAGGACGTGAAAAAGTGAAAACCTTTGGTGAAACTTGTTGACATTATCCTGGGAAAATCGAAAATTCCGGGTACGTTTCTCATCATTATTCCTGTGGTAAACACCTTTGAGCCACATTTCACTCGAACTTTTTTTGTGTTTCTGGAAAACGGGATTTGCAGGATTAGCAGGTTTTCACGAAACGCGGGGGGAAGCTATTTTCGAACTGCCAAATAAATTCCCACAATCCGAAGGACGTAACGTGTTTTTCTTTCTGGAAACATTCTTATCTTGTGGAAGTGTAAAGATTAAGACAGAATTAGAAACTAAGGATTTGATCTTATATTGCGTAGTTAGTGTGTGGATAACAATTCAAATAGTTTATTGAAGGATTTCTATGGGTCGTGTACCCGACTCAACTCATTATGACAAATACAAAGTAAAACGTAAAGCTCGATAACAGATTTATTGATGGGGAGAGAGGATCAATAAAACAGGTAACTTGAAACTCAGAATCGGCTCAGCCACTGGTAGAATCGGTTGTCTCCTCCACGCTTGATAAGGTCGGTGTAGCCCCATGGAGATGTGAGCATGGTATCAACACTACGGCGGACATGTGGAGCAGTCGGGGAGTAGACACCATGGAGGGACTGTAGGTCTTTGTGGGAGTCCGTTAGCGGAAGCATGCACTGGACTGGGGTGAAGAAACAGTTCCGAGCATGTTCACTGAAAATTAGGATTTTTGTAAGTTTAGAATCAAAACATTTTGATAAAAGTTCTCAATAGTTTCTAAAAGCTAGACTTGAACAGATGTGTAAAATAGAAATTGAAATTTCAGAAGAATGAAGAAAAAATAAATACTCACGTTTGAAAATTGTTACTGCCACTTTTGATGTTCTCACTGGGGCCACTTGGTCCAGACAAACCAAATGGCGTCACTTCATTACTGTTGTTGTCTTCGAAACCTTGATAGCTTGTCGGGTTCTCCAACAAAGCATCAGACCTTGTAGCAAAGAAGCTATGAGGCATAAGAATATTGGATGTAGCAGGAACGGCAAAAAGAACGACGATGACGAGAGAAGAGAACGACATTCTGAACTGTGTGGAGGTTTGCAAATGGAGCAGTCACGGCAGCTAATTGCAAAACAAAAAGGGGTAGAGCTCAAAAAAAAGGGGGCGGTGCTCAGAGCAGAGACTGAACACGTGGAGCGGCGAGAGCTGGAGCCGAAAATGAATGAACGGACTCGGAGGGAAAGCACCGCCCTTTATAGACATCCTGCCAAAAAGGGGGCGAGGCTTCGGCTGATCTGGATTTCATGGGCGAGCCTGAGCTCAAAGAAAAAAAAATGCTTTTGCTTACTGACTTTATGGGTGATGTTTCGGATCACATCGTTGTTTAGTTCTTAATGAATCATCAATGATGTACAAACCACAAATGTTACAGATGATCAAAGATAAAAAAGAAAAGTAGCAAAAAAGATATCTTGAACTTTTTGATCGAAAATTTCTGATAAAGATCAAGGAAGTCACAAAATAAGGAAGGTCTAGGGCACAGTCTGAGTCAATAAGGAAACTCAATACAATTTGCAAGATCCACAACGTCATCATGGGTCCACTTTGCACAACAAAATTGAAATGCACTCATCCATAAAATAGTAGTAGAATTTAGTTTACAAAGGGTAATAAGTCGAACTTCCTGGAAAATTTCCAATGGAAAATTGGGGAACAGAATAGGATTATTTTATCAAGATTCTTGATTTTCCAGGTAGAATCTTCTGAGGTTTAGTCTGATATTTTCTTCATTCCTGCATTAGAGCTTTCAAAAAAATTCAATTAGGATAAACAATCATTATAGTTTTTCCAATATTGAAATTTGAAATTTTCTGATTGCTAGGATTTTTATCGCAAAAATATTCAATCTCACGAAAATATAACGTTTTCATTGCCGAAACTGTATTGCAAAACGAACAAACTTCATAGTGCCCCCAACAAGAGAAAATGACGTGTCAAACTTACCTCAACTCTATTTAAGCGAACGATCAACTCCGTAATGTATGAAAAAAACTTCCCACCGTTTTCACTATTTTTCATGATTTCTGAGTTTCAAAATTACGATTCAATTCACTTTGTTTTCCTTTTTTTAAATTTTTTTTTTCAACAAACCCATTACTATCCTGACGTCGTTCAAAAAACGCTGTTTTTACATCTCCTATCCGTCTTGAAACGATTTCCCCCGTTGTCATTCCTCCCTTCTTATTGTTTTCAGTTTTTTAGAGCAATTAGCCTCGTGTGAAAAGGTTATTGTTGAAAAAAGAACAAAAACCAAAACCAACAAAACTACATTTCCACGCAAAATCTATTGTTTAGCTGGATGATGTCTCCAAAACCTGGAAACGAGGGAACTCCGGTGAATAATAGTCATCGTCATCATTTAGTTTTGCAGGATTAATACATCGGAAATCGTGGATTCTCAGGATAGTGATGTATCTGACTACTGCTCTATTATTGAGAAATAAATAAAATACAAAGTCCATAGTATAGGTTTAATTCAGTAATACCCCCAGATTAGGAAAGTGTAGGCGGTTGCTGTGCCGGGTCTTGCAATTTGATTCTATTATAAAGCGGACTCTGATAGATTAAAAATACATTGGACCCTGGTTTTTTCCATCTATTGATATTACAGGGTGAACAAAGAACATTTAAGATATTTGAGACAGAATCTCAGGTAATCTAGTTTATTCAGAAAAGGAAGTGCGTGAGATCAAGTTTTAGGAAGTAATATGGAATTCTCAAGAATCGTAGGTTAGTCTTGTTCCGTTCCCAGGGTTTTGAAATCATGCTTGTTTTAGAAATAGGTTATATAAAAATTTCATATAATAAGGATATGGATTTTTAACCACAGAAAAACCTTTAGCGAAAACACAAGTTGGGATTCGATTTTCTCAGATAGTCCCAAACCTGAAAGTTCTAACCTCATCTATCTGACAATTGCCGCTTTTCCGACCGAAAACCATCTCAATTTATATTTATCATTTTTTTACCAAATACTATTTTAGTGCTCTTGGAATAATTAGAGATGGGTAAAATGCACTTGAATAGATAATTCCACTTGAACAAAGTTCTGTATTACCGGCCGGGAACTACATTTTTTGCTTATACTTTCTTCTTCCTCTTCGTACTACTGGTAATTCTTCCAAATTCTCCGAATCAGATTATCCTGAGAGGCCTCTTATGGAAACTCTAAGATCTTATTATCCCGAAAGTAACGTACTGGAACTTTTGTATTTGAATGAAATTCTGAATCACTTGTCTCCTTCCGTGACTCACTATTTACTTCCTTTTTGTTAGGTAAAAAGTAAAGGTTTCTACTTTATCCATAGTCAGAATCTGTGTTTTTTGTATCAGAATTAGACACATTTTTACGATCAGTCTAAAACACACAAGGAAATATATTGTTACGTTTTTTCTCTTATTCACCTGTCAGACCGTTTTGGTTTCACAAATATCTGAATTAATGCAACGTCATTCAAAATAATAACAAATTGTAAAATGAGCTTGATCTACAAACTACATATAAGAGGGCAGATGAAATTTTGAACAGGTACTAATGCACTCCATAAAACGAAACTTCACGGAAGCAGGTGAATAGAAGATATTTCGGACCAGGAACGTTGCCAAATTTCCTCACAAAATGGTCGAAAAGTCAAAAGTTGGATCTATGGTTTTAGAATTTCAAGTGGAACTGAGTACTATGAAACCATAACCTGAGTTTTGAGAAATCGAAGAAACACAATATGAAACTGAAATCAAGAACTGGGTTAAGTTTTTTGCTGGCGATTCAGTCTTTGTTGAAAATCTATTCCATCTTATTTGTAGAAAGATAAGAACTATGAAAATCTAATATCTACTCCGCACGATAATCCTCGCGGAGGTCCAAAAAAATAAGCAGGCTAGACAAATCCTGTAACGTATTTTTAGAACTAGCCCATCAGAAAGGTCGGATTCTGATGATTTGATTTTTAGTTAGCCAACCAGTATGAAAAACAGCTATTTTCAGCATAAGAAATTTCAAATATAAAAACACTTTACATAATAAGCAAGAATTTTTTTATGTACATAGCTAAGAAGTTTTTCAAAAAAAAGCCGTCCAAATGAAATAATCCAGAATCAAAGGCACGAGTAAATGATTGTTTGGTACATGTGGTTTTACATGAGTCGGGTTTAAAATTTACAGAAGAACAGGGCGAAGATGAGCTATCGGGTTTTGTGTTTGGCAATTTTCAAGATTGTACAGGTTATTTATATTACATTCATAATGTATTCTTTTATTTATACTTTCAAGGCTCTGTAAGCCTTATCGTCGAGAATGACATGATTGCGGTTGGTAAGTTGTTGGATCGTTCCGAATGCGAGAGTCTCTGACTTGCAGTTGTCTCTAATCCATTCCCAGTGAATCTGGAGGGCTTCAATGTCTCTGCGGCACCAGCAGACCTGAAAATAGAGAATGCACACCATGTTTTATAATAGCCAGTGTTTTTACTCTTTTCAACAGAGCATTCTTTCTGATCCAAAGCTGGTACCCAGCTCGTGCGGCATAGACTGACAGAATGATGGCAGTTCCGTATGACATTCTTTCACGGCAGGCGATTCTCTCCAACAGTGGACATCTGAAACAGGAAATAAAATATTTCAATGATCACCATTGAAGTTTTGATTCCTCAATCAAATCTTTGAAATACGCAATTCTGCTTCCTGTCTACGTGAACGAAGCAAGCTAGCAATAAGTCGGATTGTTTATAAATCAAAGTCAGGCATTTCGGATTTGTCTCATTCAGCTGTATATTCAATTTGGAAATAAGGGGGGATCCACAAACAAATGTTCGAGAAAAAAGTGGATCAGGATAGCATCATTTGCTTGTTCATCTAAACTGATCCACCCACGGTTTTGTTTTGTCTGGATTTAGAACAATCGTCATTTTTTGAGACATGTTGGAAGAAGAAATGTTTGGGGGATCGTCCTTCAATACTAGAATATCATTAGCTTTTATTCTTAAAATGGTGATAGCTACAGTTGGAACAATTCGGAATATTCAAGCATGACTGAAACTGTTTTATGATACTGGGCCCGACTCAAAAACTTTTTTACAGTCTGTTTCTATCGTTTTTCGAAAAATCTGAATATTTCTTTTTTTTTTTTTGCTCGGCTTAATTCTCATTTTAGCACACAAGGTTATATTCAGAGGATTTGATAGAGCGGTTTCTTCCAACATCGCGACTTATGCTTGTCAATGACGTGAGGGTTCCACAATGTCCAAAAAACTTCTCCGTAGTAAACTGCTAGCATTCCTTAACAGCGTTCCTTTTAGCCAAGAGAACTAATTAGGTTGAAAATAGTTTCAGGCTTGGGAATAGAAAAATGCTTCGATCTATGCAGTTGTGGTCCCCAAACACCAACCCGCGACCCTATTCAAAAAACGCAATCTTAGGTTCACAAAATATCTCTCCATTCACGCATCCACTACTTTACTGCACAGTAATTGGTAGTCAGTCACCAAAGTGTCGTTTCCCTTGCGTACCTCGAGACAATCTCTACGATTGCTGGATCCACTCTGTCCTCCATAGCTTTTCCTCGCTTCATTCGTTCCAATCCGAGTTGAATGAAATGGCGGAGAGTGCCACTGTAGTAGTTGGTGATCTGAAAGAAACACATTCATACTAATCCTTCCTTCATTCAGTTTACCTGCTCAGCAATTTCCATTGTGAGCTGTCCAGCAGATGCTTCCATTTTGATACCGTAAACTGGGGCGCCTGGTTGGATAATCAGGGACTCTTGTGGCTTTCCTTCAAAACAATCATTTTTACATTTGTTTTTTTGCAATCGTTAATTTTTATTAGTATTCTATTTTCACTGACTAAAACACTCCTGAAAACATGCGTTCTGCTTTCATACGCTTCGTGTTTTTTGTGTTCTCCTTGATCAACCTGACCGGAATACAAAGATCGAGATCGACACTCAAAAATATAATTTCCAAAAAACCGAACACGCCGCACAGGTGTTTTATGACCCCCAACATCCTCTCAACTCCATTAATTGTTCAAAATATTTTTTTCCAAAATGAAACGCCAACCTCGTAGGATAAGCCAGACCTGCGTTCGTCCCATGTTCTGGTCAACAAACATGTTCCACGCATTCCGACTAATATCCGGTGACTGGCTACTCTTTTCATCCTGAAACACGAACGAATCAGGTAGCCAGTAAGAAGAAGTGGTGGAGATAAAGAGGATAAAAGGGGAGCAGCGGTTACCTGAACAATGGAGAGCGACTCCAGATGCTCGAGGCAAGCGATCACCGAAAGCGTGTCGGCGCACAACATCTGCGGCGACACCAACAGCTTCCTGAGTTTTAGAAAACATCCAATTTGAATGAATGGCTGTGGTTGGAGTGTAAAGTTCAGGAGACTCAAGTAGGTCAACTTCTCTTGAAACTTTTCCAAAAGCTGGAAAGAAACAGAGAGTTGATAGGAAATAAAGAAGTGAAATGAGAAAAAAAACCAGGAGAGTGTGATCCCAGAAGTTTATTTTTGAAATTTTGGAAAGCATCATGATACTAATTTCCATTAAAGAGTGGTTTTAAATCGGTTGGGATTGAGTATCGGGGAAAAGTTTCATCCCAAACTTTAGAAACTATTTTTTAACAATCCCAAACACATCTGCCTGAACACCAAGCCCATCATAGGCGTACACTTCACGTTTTCGTATTTCTAGACTTCTTTGAGCCATTCGGACCCTTTAGGCACATATATTTTTAGTGGGAGCATGGCTTTAGCATTTATCTTCCATTTTATGTTTTTGTACCGTCTGGCCTGTCATGAACGAATCAGACCCCACCCAAGCCATGAAAACTTGATGACCGCTTCAAGTTAGTTCATACTCCGTTGGAGCCCGTTCGCCGATATAGAAACTTTTCTTATAAAGCTTTCAGTATTCAATTTCAATTAAAACACATCGAGATTTATTGCGAAATCCCTGGCCGTCTCCAAATGGAAGAGCCAACGCGGCCGGCGGCCATCTACATGTCGATTTACGGGAGGGTGAAACATTTATTTTTTTTAAAGAAATCACGGTTTCCAGCTCAGAATTGTTCTTAGTACTCCGAAATTCAGTTCGAATTTGGATTCCACATCTATCGGCATGTGAACAACCCGTTTTGGGCAAACGCGGAGCATGGCCATTCCATTTGAAGAGCACAGGAACTCCTGATTGTTTTGCTGCTTTGCCAATGAAATCTAGCTCTTTTTTGTGAGCCGACAGTCTTTTGAATAGTTTGCTTCCCAGGTTCACTAGGACTCTACAGTAAACGTTTAGATGTTTCAGGTATAGTTTACCCCCATAGAGATGTGAATTCCCAGAGACGTCTATCCTCCCCGAATGCATATTTCCTCTGGGATCACACTCTTCCTTCTATTCTGAAACATCTTGTTGAGCTCCTATTGAGCACTGCAAACTAACAGTCAACACGCATTCATCCGCATCCTCTGAAGTGAGCTGGAGATCAGTAAGAGTCAATGAGTGAAGTCCGTCGAGATGGTTAAGAACTCTCTGAAGACTCTGAAGCATTTGTCCACCGGTGCCGACATCCTTGTTCTCAATGAATCCTCCGGTCTCATCCTCTTGCACATGAAGACGCCACTTGAAGTTGAAGGTCTTGATGTTCTTGGTTGGCTTGATAGCTGGGTCGCACCTGGAATATCGGAAGTTACTTTGCGATTCTGAAAAGGTTCTTACTTCTCGTAGTGATCCGCATAGTTTGCAAGAACTCTGAAGAATTCGTGGAGGTTGAAGAGATTGGTCACAGGCTCAACGTTCAAGGTTCTCCAGTGATGAAGAGTGTTGGTGATCAGGTTTCTGAAAACAAGGCCATAGATTATGCGGTTCCAGAAGCTTTCTCCTCATTTGTTGTTTCCTATCTTCAATTGTTTTTCCGTCCGTCTCAAAGTATTTTTGACACATTTATCAAAGAATCAAACAACAGTGAGTATTGTAGTGAGAGAGAAACAAACGTCATAACATTCTACCTCTCCCACTTGATACTGTTTACAGTAGCTTTCTGAAATATTTGAAAAAACACCAGAGATCACGCTTACTTCAATCGCCAATGATCAATATGATACTGCCAGCCGGAGTGGCTAGTGAATTTGCAGCGGACGAACACGCCATCTTTGAAGGTGAAAGTACGCCATGAGTATTTTGAATGGAATCCGTTGCTCCACTGACGACAAACCTGCAGTTTTGGATTGAGACTCTAGTTTTTTGAGATCTAAAACTAGCTTCAGAAAAAAAAACTCACTTGAGAGCAGCGACCTTTATTTTTCGCTGGCAGTCTGTCGAAAATATCCACGAGCACATCCATAGGCAAAGTGCTCGATGGTCCTTCCATCGTTTTTCCGGTATAATATACAAAGCGTGAAACAAAAATAATACGTTTTTCGCTGCCGTTTGTGTGAGTGGCAAGTTTGAACGAGAGACAAGAGCGAAAGTGAAGAGGACGGACGGCGAGGAAATAGTGCTACCGAAACGGAGGGTGTTTTTTTCTTCACAACACGAGGCAGTCCTGAGGCTTGAGGCAAATCAATAGTTGACCTCTCTCTCCGCTTTGCCCACTATTTTCTCACTGGCGAAGTTGATGGGTTGGAGGGAGACGGGTTGTTTGTCTTTGGGTCTGTTGGAGACTCGGAATCCACGTGACTTTTTGCAATGCATCCATTGGAAAATAGGAAAACAGAAAATTGGTGATGATCTTCGGTCTTTTATTATGATCTATACTAAACAATACTGTTTTTGTTTTCGTTCCTATTTTGATCGATGAATCTTTAGAGTGCTTTTATTTTATACAGATTTATTTGGTCAAAGATTGAAATTTACATCAATATCGTCAAGAGAATACAAGAGAATTGGAATCGAAATTCCGAGAAATGAAAAAATTGTTTGACGTGGCAATTATGCAAGAATGCGAATGATTATAATATGTGAATGTTGGGTAGATACATTAAAAAAGCAAATTTCGGTGGCAGGGAAGACAGGGGATGATCTAGTTCGGGGATTCTCCTTGGAGAATCTTGAGATCCCACAAGAACAAGAAGAACTGAACGACGATGAGGGCCGCACTTGCGATGAGCCATCCACGTTGAGCGTTGACTTCGATGAGGAACCAGATGATGAGGACCGAGGCGATGAGGAAGAGAATGGTGCACACGACGGTGTAGATTCTCTCCTGAAATTCAAAAAGTTAAGGTCCAGAACTTAGAAAACTGTGAAGAGCAACTCACCAATCCCCAGGCGCGGATGTTGAGGAAGTTCAAGATGAACAAGACGATGTTAACGATGACACAGACGAAGTTGAGTCCAGACGAGAATCCGAGGCGACCCTCTCCGAAGCAGGAACGTCCTCCGTACCATTGAGAGCAGAGAAGAGAGCAGATGATGAATCCGACAATGATTTGGAGAATCTTGATGACTCCGCGGTTGGTGGAAAGGTAGCGGGTGTTCAAAGAAATCTCGCCCATTCTGAAAGTAGGAAGTGCTGAAAAACCTTGTTTTAAATACTGAAAACTCAGTGGAAAGCGTAGGTAAGATCAAGAGTCATGAGAAATAAATCTAGCATCTATCCAGGAAGAAGACAACAAAATAAAATGACTTGTCAGATGTCATGCCGAGAGGTTGGCTGGCGGGGCATCAAGATAAAGATATCCTTCCAAGATATTGAGAAAAGGGCGTAGTAAACAATTGGTCTTCGATGCCCCACCCCCTTTTTTCTTGTCATGCTGACTGGGAGGCGGATGATTGGCCTGTTATTTTCAAAATTGTCTTGTTGTTGTTTAGATATGCATGCTATTAGACGGAGAAACCAAATGGGGTTGGACGCTAGTAAGGGGTCAAAGAGCTAGATGTATGTATCAAAATAACAAGATTACTGTGGTCTTTGAGACACTATTGTGCTTCTTCTGTCGGTTGATTGGAAAAGAACTAAATTTAGATGCTAGAATTCATAAGTTTTCTTCTTCTTTTGAAAAATTTGAATAGAACCTGAGTCTGAAAATACAGGGTTGAGCTCTATGGAGATGTTCCTAATGGGGGATACAGTAACCTAAACCTAATTGGTCTTAGCTTAGGGTCCTAAGGACTATGAGTGAATACCACTATATACCCCAGACTACCTTAACAGTATGAGAGTACCACCTAGTCAAGTAAGAGAAAGGAAGGAGACCACCGGTTTGGAAGACCGACAAGACTGATTCTGAAATGAAACGGCTGCGGTTTTTGAGTCTCTTCGACCGGGAGGCTTGGCTTCCCGCCCACTCTGTCCCTCTCCCCAAATATAACGACCTTCGCGCCGTTGTGATGCGTTGTTGTTGTTGTCGCCCCAAACCCTCCCCTCCTGAGGTCCTTGGGATCCCGCCTCCTTACTTGTTTTTCTACTTCTCTGTGACTCACACCCAATCTCGCACACTTTCGCAATCCGTAAACTTCAGAGCGATCGCTCTAGGAACGAAAATAACGATCAGTTAGAAAAAGCGAACAATAAAAACCTATAGTCCGGAATACTCGAAAATAGTGTGTGAGACGAAGAGAATTAGGGAACCTTGGAAGAAGAAAGCAACAAAAAACAGAGAATTCAACGGAAGCAGAAACACATGGCATTCATTTTCATTTTTCTCCCTCATTTCAACAGGAAAAAACAACATTACAGAGGAAAATTTTCAAGGTTTTCTATTTCTCCACAGACTCGTATTCCAGAATGACAACCTAATGACCCCTTATTTGCCATGACAAACGCAAGAAAATAGATTCGAAATGCGAGATTTTCTGGAATACTTGGTCGCTTGCCAAAGAAGGAAAACATATACAAAGATATTTTTAAGGGTGGTGTTGGGTTTTTGAGGTAAGGGTCCCTCTACCCAGACATAATTGCTTCCCTAGAAAGGGTTTCGGAAAAGCGACATCCATACACCACATGTACTTCACCTATGATTGAATGGAGAGCTATTCATAAAAAATGGATGGTTGCGAAACATATGAGTGGGATATACTGTGGAAGCCATGAATATTAGTTTTTTGGACAAAAGGTGTTGATGTATCAGCACATATTGAAAATCTGCTATGCAAAAAAAACTAGTCAATTTGGAGAATTTTGTAACAGAAGTGTTGCTGTTGACGGGGAGAGGAACGAATGATCCAAGTGTTTGGAACACCAAAAACCTTCGAGATTTCAAAATAGAACGTTCAATTCTAAAAGACCAGAATGGTTTGGGAATTTGAAATTGAGCAACAGAATGGATGACCAAAGACCATAATTACTTATTCTCGATGGGGAAACCTCTAGAAGTGGTTCTTGATGATATATTCAAAAATAACGGAAAACAGTAGCTCTGACCAAAAGCCACACATCTATGAATACAAAAAATGTGATTCTGGGAATTTTTATCTTGATCTGTTGTTGAAAAACAGTAGGTCTTTACAGAATTGTGTTTTCAGATTTCAGATTGAGGAATCTTCAAGGTAGAAAAAACCTCAACCGTGTTGCTGTTTTTTCATCCCCTGTTCTGGATATCTTTTGAAAAACGTCTCTGAAGTGGAAAACGTCCGAAAATTGACATGAAAACAGTATCGTTGTGAAAGTACGAAAACAAGACGTTTTACTGTATTGCCCAAAGTTTTATTTCCATAACTTCCCTTTTTCCTTCTCAAATTGACTCATGTGACACTAAATGCCTTCAAATTGATTCCATTGAAGAAAACAGAAATGAAGATAGCTAATGAAATTATTTGATGCTCCGCGGAAGTGACCAAAGACCAGAATATCTATTCTGAGAGAGAAACTGAGGAGAATGAACAACAAGGAAATTTCTAAGTTGCTGGGAGAAAGGTTAGAAAGCAATGGATTCTTCAGTTCTACAAAACCACTGTCGAAATTTGAAAATTAGCAAAATCAGCGTCTGAAGTGTCAAACTAAAGTTTTCGGAAAAAAATTCGAAGGTTTTTACTTTGAAAATTTGATTATTTCTCTAGGCATACAGATTCAAAACCTGTGGCTGATAGACTATCTAGTATTTTGGAACTTAGAGATCTTCACAAGCAAAACTCAGCATTTGAAACATCAAACTGAAGAAAAAATGAATTCCAAATATTTCCAGGAGACTTTCTTGATATTTATACGATAGTTGCCTGTGTCAATAATCCAATCTTTGAAGTTCAAAATGTCAGGAATATTGTTTATTTGTACAATTGTTCCTCGGTGCTTCTCATCTCTAGCGACCAAAGCTCACTGTTTGTTTTTTATTGTTTGAGTCTTTTCCCAATTTTTGAGTTCTTCATGACTCCATATTATGAACAATCTAATTCTCCAAATTCTGACTATTCATTCTATCGGTGACGAAAAATTTATCATGTCTAGCGCGAAATGACAAATTCCGTGGAACTGACTGGTAGTAAATTCGAAAAGTAAGGGATTTTGAATTTTGTGAACGTGTTCCGTGTTGGTCAAAACTAATGGATAACAAACATATGACTTGTAAAAAATCTAGGATCCTGGACAATACGAACAGTTTTTTTGAGGGATGTTTACTTTAACTTATTCAAGTACCCATGTAAATGCATGTCATACCAAGTACCTACTTCTCATTTCGTGTCATTTGTTGTGTTCCTCACGTCCATTTCAAATTTCCTTGAGGTTACTCCTGACTCACCCCCTCCGAAAGACACTAACCATTGATGTTTGAGGTTTTATTGCATCACATGTGACCCTAAGCGCAGATGGGCCTTTCTCCTCACAAAACGGCACCCGTCTACTCTCACATACACACCCATGAATTTCAACTGGTTTTTCAAAATAATCGCTTGCCCTTGCCTTCTCCCCAACAGCAGGCGTCTAAACATGTTGGTCATCAAGACCCTTTACATGATTTCGCAATTGTTGATACTTACGCTGGAGATCCATTGGAGGTGGTATGATAAGTGCGCGTGGTGCGGGTGGTTGTGGTGATGATTGGCATCTGAAATATGTTTGTCTAAATTTGATATCATATCTGAAAACAATCAATGAGAAGAGGAAAGACTGAAAGATGAGAAAAAAAGATAGATATCAAAAATATAAATGAAGATACCTAACTAGCACGTGGGCAGACTAACAAAAAGTGACAAAAGTGAAAACTTTCGATATCAAAAAGTATTCGTACAAAAAATCGAGAGAAAGAGGGAAATACGTGATCAAGAACGAATCATAAACATTGCCATATAAAAGTTTCTAGCCTTGAACATTAGTCATAAACAATACGTGAAGCTTACAGCACCGACGATAGCGTCACTTCTAATTATTTCTACAGGAAAATAGGAATACGGTAGAAAACAATAGCGCAAAAATGACTTTCTTATTATTATTCCAACCGTCTAAGGGTAAACAAGTAGTGTCATGTGAATGAAACGAAAATGTCGAAAATGGCAAAAAAAATAGGGAGTGGTGGAGAAAATGTGACTTTTATTCTAAATGACTTGTTGCGGGGGTTATGATAATACTGACAGGTTGAGTTTCCGTTTGAAATGAGTCAGGGTGCAATGGAAAAAGTACTGTTTACTAACCATTTTTGAACTCAACTTTATCTTTAGAGAAAATGTTTGCTAAGCAGGAAACCAAGAAACTTGGAGTGAGGAACAACAAGGAATAGTGGTTTCAATGGAAAGTGTCGAAGAATAAAGAGAGGTCATGTAACCATCGTAAAGTCTGAATGGATTCTGTTGGAAATGAGGAAAAAGGAAATCTTTGTGGCGACACATTGGACGGGATGTTTGCAGATTGATGATGCTATTGCAGATGTTTCTTTGTTCTTTTTCGAGGCTGGTTGGATACAATTCATGTGTTGAAAAGAAATGTCGTCTTTGTAGTACCGTACACAATTTCGATCAAGATGCTAAAAAAATTTTGTTCATCCACATTTTTCCAAAAAAAATCTTCAAAAACACTATTGGAATCATATGCCTTTCAATTGAAGGTTTCTGAATGATATCAAGAAAGTGATGAGTTGTTGAGACAGTTTTTTAATAAACTTTTATATAATCTGGTTCGAACTAACATCCGTTCAAGAAAACTTTCCAAATGTGAGAACTTTAACAATCTTACCGATTTCTAAAGAATAAAGTTGAAAACGAGTTGTTGTTGAGTTCGAACTGGCCCAAATTAAAGTTTGATTAAAATACTCCCATATTCGTTAGGAAAATAGTAATCTAGCCGTTAATGACAAGAATTGGGGCTGATTCAGTTAAAAGTACGATGAAACCTTGAAGAGATAGCCTAATCTCCAAAACCGCAATCAAAAATGAAACTGAGATATGAGACTCAAAATCACCTAGAAAATTTATTACAACAACAAATCGGTTTGGGTATTCTGAACGATTTGTAACATAATTGACAGGATCGAGAGGCAATCCCGAATTCAAAATGGTTTGGTTTTTTAACTGTGATTCCAATTGCATTTTTAATCGAGAATTCCCGAGAAAAAACTGGTTTTTTTGCAATTTCACTTTCATAATGCCATAATTGCTTTTTTTCTTTTTTTCATCATTTTTCTCGAATCTTTGATCTTTTTTTTCAATTTTTGGAACAGTAATTAATTTAGAGTTGTTTTAGAAGAGTCATTCTAAGTTACAAAACATTCGTATAAGAACATTCAGTACAAAATATAGTACTTGCTGACTCTCATGACATTTCCTTCCAATTTCTCATATTTGTACAGCGGTGCCCATACAGAGTTAGTAATTAAGCTAGTACGCCATTTCTGTAAACTTTGCTTGTGTTAGTCATTATTAATAAACATAGTACGGTAAAATGTACATAATTAGTCACACAGGATAGTAATTTTGACCAGTGGTTTGTATACTACAGATGTGGAGTTAATTAAGAAAACGGAAGAATGAACAAAAATGTTTTGAGCAGTATAGCATCTTGATGTTAGTGGAATGAAAAAGCTTAGTTTTTTTCGCTTTCCCGTACTGTACCAGGGCTGTCAAGTATGAAAAAATCCAAGGGGTGGTAAACTGGCTTCTATTAGTTGTAGGTCTTAGGCTGGAAGGTTTGAGTGGAAATTCAAAACACATCTAGATCAAATCAGACATCAACCCAAAAAAATGTGTAATTGATGAATCCAACTTTTGACGGGCAACATGAGTGTGAGTGAAAACATTGAGCTGGATGAGATTGATAAAACCTGAGGGAGTCATTTGGAACAACTGCTCGGGTTAATGGCTCTGCTCTTTTTATTGTTGTTTTGGCTTTTGTACTTTTGATTGAATATCAAAAGAGAGATGAAAAAAAAAAACATAAACTTGGAAAGGTATGAGAATTTTGATAGAATCAGAACGATCCTGAGCAGTTTCGAAAACACTGTTTACATATCGCAAATTGTCAGCCGAACCTTAGCCTAGGATTCATGAGTTTCAGAACTTGTTCTTGGTTCGAGAAAAACCCAGAATCCCTAAAACTCAAATTTCTCGTTTTAGTTTCTCGTAGAATGTTTGCTCAATTAATTTGTATATCTATCTTACAATGGTATTCCGGAGTTTTTTAGATTTTCGAACAAAATAAAACTTTTTTAAAATATCCAATTAGCAACACATTCTCAACTTTCATAAAACACATTCTTCGCCACGATTCAGTCTCTTTTCCTATCTTTCTTCTTCTTCGTTTTTCCTTCTTTTTCTCTTTCCCTTTTCATCAACGACCTAACCGCAACTCATTTCATTTCAGGTAGGTAAATCGGTTTGGCAAATCAAAAGTCACGTCCCATTGAAAACTGTCTTCCGCGGGAAAAGAAGATCAAAACGAGTTTGGCAAAATAGTTTAATTCGTTTCCACCTCATGTGATATAAGAAGTTTTGCTTGCCTCATTCAACTTCCTTTATCTACCTACACGGTTTGGGTTCCGGTTTGATCTACTTTTGAATGCTGGGTCATGTTGGGGGAACCTAGCACAATTACTATCAGTGATAGGGAAATCAAATGTACAATTCAGCTCAAAACGTCAGAAAGTTTCTTATCAGTCAGCAAGCTCGTCAGTAATGATCTATTTCAATTCAAAATCGCAACATTGGAGGAAACTTGATAAAAGGACACAGACAAACCAAAAACTCACAAATCAAAATGAAGAACTAGTTTGAAGAAAAACGAAGTAATAGATAGTTAACAAAGATGAAAAATCCTTGAAATATGAGAAACCGAAATGAAACGTTACCCTTGACTCAATCTGTTACACATGACGCTTTCTAAAGTGTCATAAAACATGTGCACCGGGTTTTAGGACCCCCTCTTTTACACTTTCTGTTTTTTCGGACCATGAATCACACTTATTATTAGCAACATCTGGACGAGTTACGAAATTTCGCAAAGAGGTTCTGGGAGATGGAACATAAAACGGTTCCCTGCAGATGTGTCTTCGTTAGCATCGTTCATCTTTCGACGCAAATTATTTTTCTTAGGGGACTGAAGTTCGAAATCGAACGTCCCTCTGGTAGTTTGTGTCGAGCTCTCCTTCCACACCCTCGAGTTTATTACCACTTTCAACCGGAAAAGAAAAAGAAAGACGGAGGTAATTTGAGTTATCAGTGGAACAAGACGATCGATGAACTCAGTTACTCGAGGTGGTTTAGGCACTGAACTTTGCCTGCGTGAAGAAGAATGTTCCTGAACTCCTATGACATCAAAAATTTACTTGTAATGGTAAAATGTGTGAGGAAGCGGATTGAAATATATTATGATACACAGTTTTGGAAATAAAGAGTGCTGGAAATATCAGCAAAATGACTCTGATACAACGCTAAAACTGGCTTAAGGAGAATTACAGTGATCAGGAATCAAAAGCTCGGAAGAGCAATGTGGCGTCTGATTAGATTTTCGAAAAAAAATACTTCAAAAAGGGCGAATTGAGGAAAATGATTGTCTACAAGGTGTCACAAACCAGAAAAACGCTCTAGATATTCTTTTGAAATGAAAACTTTCCATCGGGTCTACGGGAAAGCCAAATATTGCTTAATCCGCCAACATATTTTACCAGTTGCCACCTATTCTGAATAGCAACTACTTTGTTCGAACAAGTACGACCAGTTTTTGATGTTATGTAACTTGAGTTGAATTAGATACTTGGATGATTTCCCTCACAAAAAACTCCGAGTTTTCTGAAAATATTAACTCTTTTGTCGAACATAGAGGCTACATACTGGAAAAAAAAGCAAATTCCTAACCAGAACTTTCTTATCAGTTTGGAAATTGCTTCACTGTAGTTTTCCAGATTTCAAGCAACTGTTTTAATGTATTTCCAACAACTAGAGCTCTCAAAACTTCCATTCAGAAAAAAAAACCATTGAAATCATTCCGTTGATCACAATTTTCTCGAATGTTCTACAGCACTTCAATTTCCTTCTGTTTCAATGATAAATTTCATGATAAATTGCACAAAGTATTACCATTTCCATGACGAATTTCTGTCTCGCCACTGTTTGCATTCATTTAAAAGACCTCCCTCTTTCAGCTTTCTAAATTCAATTTCATGGAAAACGATTGTACTTTGAGACGAAAAAAGAGCCGTGTTGCTGAATTGTTCATTATCAGCAATTCGGAAATAGTCACGTTTTGTCCAGGACATGTGCGCCAACATCACCAGTAGCCGCCCCCTTTGTCGTCATCAACGACGGCAGTTACAGAAGAAAGAAGAATGCTCGGGTCGAGCAAGGACAAGATAAAAGGAAAACGAAATTTGAGATAAGAAGTTGGTCTCGGTCACATCAATCTTTTCACAAGATTCTCATTTTTTCATAACTTTCCTCTTTCTTTAAACCGTAACGTTTTCATTTCCCAGCGTTTCAGGGAATAAAACCAGCAATCCCAAATGATGATCCTAAGGAATTGTGCCCTCTTCTTGGCAATCGCCGCCCTTGCATACAGTGAGTCTATTGAAAATGGTTTCTGAAATCCAAAACAAGAAGATTTTCAGCCAAGCCGGTCCAAAATGTTGATCTCGCCGCTGTAAATACCTTCCTTACCAACTTGGCTGCATCGGACTCCCGAACTGACTCTCTTGTGACATTGAACTATCAAAATATGGCTTCCAAGAAAAATCCAGATCACGACAACGCCAAGGACCCACTTTTCACATCTGTTGACAAGTCGATTGACGAGACAGCTACATACATTGTTATTGCTAACCTTCAGGTGAAAGAAATGGGTCGGGGTATAACATATGAGAAAATTTGTGCTTACCAGAAGAGTTTTCTGAAAAGCTGTACATCAAAATAGGCTGCCCCAAGCTTTTCTGCAAAAAAGTTTGAAAAAATTTTGAAATTCCCGAAATATTTAGAATAGAGAAAAATCAAAAATAGTCATCCTAATTTGTCTTTTTTCAGCCATACTTCCAACTTGACAGCGAGTCCCCAATCAGCACTGACCCAGACTACACCAACGCTGTGAACAGCTTCCTTACCAACTACTTGGCCACCGACGCTGTCAAACAAGCTTGGACTTTCCTTCAAGCCCAAGGAGTCTCTACCGCTGACCCAGCTGCTTTCCGTCAACAGCTCTACAACTTGTGGTTTGCCCCATACGCCAGAAACCAAGTCCTCGGAAGCAACGGATTCAAATCTGTCTTCATTGGAGAAGCTACCGGAACTACCATTACCCGTTTCTCTAACTGGTTCGCTTTCTACCTTCAAGAAGTTTCCCAAACTTTCAACTACCACGGATGGTTCAACAAGCTCAACGTATGTTTTATTCTTTTTTGAAATCGGAATCAGAAGAAGGGAAGCAGAAAAGGGATAATTTTTGGACATGAGATGTACGCATTATCAGCGTATTATAAGACAGAAGGGAGTCAATAGAAAAAGAGAAGATTGGATGAGAGAGTGTGCTCCACTGAAGTAATACAGAAAATTGGAGTAGCTAGTTGTAGCTTATACAGCACACAAAAAGGGAGATAAGAAATCAGTGACAAGATAGTATTAGTCAAGAAGCACGTGGTGATAATTCAAACGATGACAATTAGACTCTATCCAAGCTGACAGTTTCGCAATCGTCCAAAGTGTCATATTGGTCAACGATGGTGACCTGACGTTTTGGTGCAGCACCTCGAGCTCGCTTTCCAGCTGCACTTGGAGGCTTCGGTGGAAGTCCTTCTTGTTGGTGCTCATTCTTAGCTCTAGCAAGTTCCTGACTGAAAATAGGATTATTTGAATAATCAAGTGCTTAACTTGATTCTACTTACTCCATCATCATCAAATTCAAGCATTTGATAGTGATATCGTTGATTGCATCTGTTTTGCGCTCCAAATCCTCCATTCGTTTCTCACAGAACTCGAGACGCTGTATTATAGAGAGCTTCTCCCCAGAGTCATCAAATGGTGAGACAGTTGGCTTGCCAGTGAGCTCCAGAATAGAGGCCTCCAACTCTTTCATTTTCTGGTTGCGTTGATTTTCACGCTCGGCGATTTCAGCCTCAATCATCAGGAGTTGACCGGCGATACGTTGGGTCTGAAAATGAATAGTTGAAACAATAAAAGTCAAGATTTCAAAATTAATGACGCAATAAAACCTCACATGAAACTTATTCATGCTTAAACGGAACACGATGAAGTAGTAGAAACGAAGAAGTGGGCGATATTTCATGAGCAAGCTGATATCGACTTCTGGAAATGGGAAAAGAAAGAGAATGCACCTGCTTAAGGGATATGTTCTGAAAAAAGCTGAGCGAGAGCTCCACCTCTTTTAGTCACGCACCTTTGGAGCTCAGCTCATCGACGTTCTGCTCGAGGAAATTTCTGATTTCAAATTGGGTTTCTAGCTCGGAAACGTCACAGGAAGAGGACATAGAGGTTTCAACGGAGCTGTTACGGGCTTCAGCAAATAGTACTCTCTTGCGCTGGAAAAACTTTTTGAAGTAATTATTGAGGGGACAAGTTTACAATCGCTGGGTCCACAACAGCTAGGGCATCCGGTAAACTGGAACGGCGGTCTTCACTTCTCTGAAAACTCAGGATGTTCCCAGAAATTTATTTTGGTCTCTTACAGTTCTTCTCAAGGAAACTTTCCGTTCAACCTTATCGAAGCTGTCCTGTTTTTCCAACATAGGTCTAGCCATTCCCTTAAAACCAAACTTCAATATTTCAGCTGTAACCGAATTTTGATGCGTGAGCGACTTCTTCTTGGTAGGACGTCTCCTTAAAGTATAGATTAATTTGCATGACAGCGATTCTCAGAAAAATGTCTGAAATTAGAAACAAGAACCAACTTCTCCAACTTCTCTCTCAATTTCTTAGCGAGAACCCGATTTTGATTAATCCGCTCTTCGGTCACATAGAGTTTGTAGCAGACATGAACAAAATAAGCGTAACGACGTGGTGGTTTCCAGTTAGTGGCTAAGTGATATCTCCACCAGCACTGGATAGTTGAAGCAGCTAGATTTCGCAATCTAGTTGTCTGCTGATTCTTATTTTCTTCTTCCATCATGAGTGTAAGACCTGGAAAATAAATGGGAAATAGCTTATCCTGGCAATCTGGTTTGCCCAATTTATGAATAGACTACGTCAGCAAAAAATGTTGAGCCTGCTCATCTCTGAACGTTTCCATCTCAAAATTCACACTCACCAACAGAAATCTGGGTGTTTGCTGCCTGAAAAGTGCAGAAAGCGATAAATCCGAGGACACAAACCAGAAACTTGGTGAGTGCACCCACTGGATAGATGTCACCGTAACCAACGGTCAAAACAGTTACAGCGGTGAACCACCAAGAATGCGCCATTGTGGGGAATGTGGCGTCTAGAATAATCAAACAAAAATTGTAGACTGATGAGAAAATCGTATAGAAAACTTACTAACTCCCTCAGGTACCTTGAGGCTATAGCCAGTATCTTCTATTCCCTGTGCCATCGCTTCTGTTGTATATACTATAGTAGCGAGACTAAGCCCTACAACCAGAGTAATGTAGTACGTGGCCAAAAGCTGCCATCTGAA
This sequence comes from Caenorhabditis brenneri, assembly GCA_000143925.2. Taxonomy (NCBI): domain Eukaryota; kingdom Metazoa; phylum Nematoda; class Chromadorea; order Rhabditida; family Rhabditidae; genus Caenorhabditis; species Caenorhabditis brenneri. The sequence goes on along the minus strand of GL379894.1, from coordinate 216,382 downwards.
CGCACGAATGAAATATAATATATACTTTTTGCGACTCACTTTCCAAGAATAATCATTTTTCTGAGCAATTTCCATGTAGCCATTTGACGGTCAACATGGAACAGTCGTAAAATCTGAATGACTGAGTTTTAAGGGAAAAGTCGAGTAAGGAAATAACTGGGGCTCATAAAATAAAAATTTGAACCTGGATAAAACGTAGGGTGTCCAAGGTGGAACCATCGACGTCATGTCCTTTGAAAACCAACAGAAGAATTGTCGCCGGGATAATAAGGATGTCGATTAGGGTCACTGTGTGGAACAAGTAGTATATACGGCCTGAAATCAGAAAGTTATAGAGCAGGAAAATGAAGAAAGGTTCACCATATTTAGTTCGGTACTTAGCATCTGCTCTAACCGACCATAACCGTACTGCGAACTCCAAAATAAAGAAGACTATCATGAAAATCTCGAGGAAAAAGTGAATTTCTGAGACGACACCATCATTCTCATTAGTTGCAGCTCCCAGGATAATATTTGCAATAACCAATCCAAAAATTACTGAAAATTGAAATTACATTTCGAGAAAAATAATCCAATGACGTACAAAAATGGTATGGCGCTGACGCAGCATTCAACGGTTTCTCAAGGAAATTGTACACTTTTAACCGGAACCGACGAACATTCCCAAAATCAAAATTAATTAAAACAAGCCTAAACCCAAATATCAGATCTACCTCTGCCGTTGATTTCCTAAATTGATAGTCGACCTTCTCCGGATATTATCCGAAACCTCATTCTCTGAATCCTCGGGATCATCAATGGTCAGAGAAGTCTCCATATAAAAATCGCAACAATAAGAGCACCACGTGAAAACTGACACTTTATTGGTATTAGAATAAATGATAAGGAGACATGAGGTGTTGGAAATTGCTGATAAGATGGGCGACACATGGATTACACAATTGATTCAATTTACAGGGCATTGCCATCGACCTTCAATTCACTGGTGGAGCTGATGAAGACCTTGAAACTTCTTTCCTTCTTAATACTTCTCCATCTTTTGAATTCGCTGCTTACACTGTTGCAGCTTTGACTAACACTCAACCAACTGTTGTTATTCAAGGAGAGAGTATTGATATTCAAGCCGCTACTTTGGCATTCAATGGAGTCACTGTGGTAAGTTTTCTTCGAAAATTTGTTAAATTTCACCGCGGTCTGCAAATTTCGAAGATTAGCCAAATTTCTTTTTGTTTTCAGACAATTATTATTCCCTTTTCGAACAAAATTTTTTCTCTAACCACCGTATTTTTTAGTTGGACAAGGTTGTCATTGGATTTGGAGCCAGCAGCAAGGCTACCACCAAGCACTCTGGATCTGCCACCACCAAGAAGAATGGAGGAGCTTCTGATCCGGCTCTTCAAACCCTTGTTGACAAAATGTGGTCTGTTGATCAAGATAGGCCAACTGCTGCTCAGGTCAAGATGAACTGGGGAGAACACATGAATGGAAAGACTGGAACTAAGCAAGCCGAGTACGAAAACCAAAGCTTAGACTCTTCCAAATATCTTAGTTTTCAGCTTGTTTACATCTGTTGATGAGTCTTTGTTCACCAAGAAACAATATGCCGACCTCATCACCACCTACGACCAACAACTCTTCACCGCTGACGTTTGCAAGGCTGAACCAGCAATGAGTGGATTCAGAAAGTCATACATTCAAGCTGTATTTGATACCTTCACCGCCACACCAATGTTCGCTGCTGCTTTTGAGTATCTTAAATCCGTCAACTACAAGGAGACCAGCACTTTGGCTAACTTCAAGACAAAGGTTTTGTGGCCACTGTGGTTTGGAACATACTCTCGATGCAAAGGTCCACTTGGTAGCTCAGGTATGTGTGTGGAAACCACAAGCAAATAGTTCAGAAAAACAAATAGTTCAAAAAATTGTGTGACAGTTTGTGTTGACAAGTGTGGGCAAACTAAAAACTACTGTTTGACTACAAAGTCTAATTGAGAAATCTTATTATAGGATGGGAGCACGTATTCTCCGGAGAAATCAAGAGTAATGAAGTCGATGGTCAACACGACTGGGTTAGATACTACAAGGAGCAAAAGGCAGACCATATGGTATACGATGGATATTACACTCACGATGATGTAAGTAGTTTTTTTGAATTTGCTGAAATAAAACACGATTTGCAATTCAGAACCTGATCGGAACCTTCCAATACAAATGGAATGGAGCCCTCAAGCCAACTGGAGGATTCTTCACTGGAACTTCACCAGGTGAGTAGTTTGTAGAGGAGTTTGTGAACCTACTTCAAGAGACCATACCCCGTGTAGCCAAGTGTACTTAATTTCTGTTTGCAGCTTTTGATTTCTCCATTCTTACTGTTTGTGCACTCGCCCATGGAAACGGAGGAAACTGTCATTTCAAGATTACGAACTTCCCAATCACGGTTACTTCATATCTTCAAGCTTGTGGTGATGGTTCTGGAACTTGCTTGGCTACGGCGTATCCAGGATAAAATTTAAGAAATAATTGTTTTTAGCACGATTATGTATTATTATGAATGAATGATTTCAAAAATAAGAGTTCTTTGGGGTAGAAAAGTGGAAATAATTTGCGTTTTTTTTTTGGGAAACTGTTGCATTCGATTGGAAAGATCAACTCATATCGAAACTAATGGACAAAAATGGAAAAAAAACACGTTTTCAAAAACAAACAGTGAATCGTGAATCCCAACTATATTTTGATCTATTCCATAGTTTTGGAACTTGATTTTGGAAGTAATCCACTGAACGTATTCAAGAAAAAAAAAACAAATTGACATCTGAATAAGTCTAGAAAATATTAAAAAAACAAACGAAAAATTTATTCCCAAACATTTCTAAATCTTGAAAAAAGTAAGATTACAGATATGTTTCTATGTTTCTGATAGATTACGATTCTAGACCAGGTAATAGCTTCATATTTTCTGTTCCAGTACGATATTCAAAATGAATTTCAACTGGCAAGCCAACATTCTTATGATCTATCGAATAGTACGTCTAGCCCACCCTGAAAACTTTGAAAACCTCAGTTTACCAACTCTTCTGTGAGAAAAATGCGGCACAAACCTTGTGTGCCACAATATTTGTGAACTTCAAATTTTCTGACCTGCACTTTTGACTCAAACCACAAAAATCGTTTGATTTATTAATATGAAAACTCGGCAATTATTAAACTCAATAAAATGAGACAATTGAAAAAAAAAACCAGTAAAATCGGGGTGTGTTTGAAAATGAATAACAGGAGGCACTACTAAATCAATGTTATTCAGACCGTACAACTTGAGAATCTGTTATTACTTTTTTCATGAAATGCTGATTAGTTGCATGATTTTTAGTACATGAATTGGATAATATTCTACCGGGAAAGTTGAAAGTACTACGTAAATTGCGGATATTATGCATTATTGAACTTGAATTTTGATCTTTGGTAATTTGATCGACTTTTCCTTATCTCAATGCGTCAATCCATTCGGCACAGAATCGGTATTTTCTTCCGATTGATTTAATGGTTGCATCTCGACGGTAAGTTCAGCGGGTGTTCCTTGATCTCCCAATTCCTGAAAGACGGAGAATATGAAAATGAGATTCACATAAATCAAAGAATAACCTTCAATGGTGAAAAGAGTGTCCTTGAAGCGACAACACAAGTGACGATGGAGAGAAGGAACTCTAGAATAGCCGCGGCGATGAGACCGGCGTCAAGACGGTAGTCTGTTCCAAGTCGTGTCATTCTTCTGAAAAAAAAATGATGAAAGTCAGAATCTGATTTGGTTTCGACGAGATTATAGGGCAAAGTGGTTCAGTCACCAGGATTGGATTCGAAAGAACACAAGAAATATATAGTGTATTTTTTCAAATTTTTCTGGGAGCTCTCTGGTATTTTCCACTTCATAAACACTGACTTTATCAATTTGTTATAAGACACGCTCACTTCTTCCATAGAGTTGAGAGCCTTTAATTTCCACAAAAAGTACAAATTGTAGAATTCGTAGAACTTTGAAACTGTATATAATAAAAAAGTTAAAAAAAAAAGGGCTGTTGAGACTTCGATTCAAAATTTTTTGAAATTCACCCAGGCAATGATTGAAAATTTTCAGATGTTGTTGATTCTGGGAAATTCTTGTCGATTCTGGGAAAAAAATTCGTATTTTTTGAAACATAATTTTTTTTTCCACTAAACTCGATCACTTTCCTATTTTGTTTGTCACTAAACTACCGAAATTGACCGTTTTTTTCCCATCAAATACAGAAACTAGCTTACCTCCGCATCGCGTCATCGACATGATCTCCGCACATGATTTGACACCTGCTGTTCGTCGGAAATGACGTGGCAAGCAAGTGCCAGTCGCACTCTCCCCAGCATTCATGCTGAAAATTAATACAAATAGTCGTTATTTTTTACCTTCACAGGAAAATATGTTTGTTTTGCCGTCTGGAAATGTTTTTGGACGTTTATAGCTAGGAAAGTACCTGATAGAAATGAATGTCAAAGCTGGAGACGGTGATGATTGCTGGCACAAAAATGAATATCGAGTGAATACACATAACCAGATAAGTGATGACAAGTCCCCGACGGTAAGAAGCACTTCCACAGATACCGACGAGCCTGTAGAAAATTGGTTTATTTACTATCAAACATGACGAATTCCCGATGATTACACTATACACAAATCATGATTTCAAGAAATTTGATCCCACTTGCTCTTTCTCTTTTTCACAAATCACGGTTCAGTCACGGTCTCAGGCTTTCTGCGTCTCTCATTTGGAGAACAAACTTTCGGGAATTCGAAATGAAGGAAATAATTTTTTGATCCTTTGTGTTTCCTAATCCTGAAGGTTTTTGAACCAACTGACCCCACTAGAACAAAATAGAAGGAACAAATCTCCTCGAGGCCATGCAACCGAATTGTGTTGATACGTGTGCTTGCATAATCCGCCAATCCACTGAGCACTATCATGATGATGCCGAGGAAGACATGAATGTTCGCCAAAGCCTGTAATAATTTTTTTTTCAATAAATGAATGTCAAGTTATACGTCAGAATTCCGATTTAGCTTCAGCATAAAAAAATGGAGAACAAAAGGAAGACCTTAAACAAAAACTCACTTTTAGCAAAGATAACATTTTGACTGTTGTGGTTTCCGATAGACGTCCTTCCTTGAGATGACTGAGTTGTAGCCTGGAATAAATATAGAAAACTTATTTGCCTATAGGTTATTTTTCGAAAATTCCTATTTTTCATTTTCAACTTTAAAAATCTTACAAGTTATGAGCTTTCCAACATTTTTGGGTGTCTGTTGGAATAGTCATTTTGAAATACAACAAGCTGGATAAGGCAAGAATTTTGAGTTCGATGATAGCGTAAGGGTCAAGAATGAAATGTTTCCTAACGTCCTGGAGTCCCGCCTATTAGAGAACATATGGAGGAGCCAGAAGGCGGGTAGGGAAACACAAAAGAGCACATGAAGGAAAAGAAAAGTTGACGGTCTTTTTTGCCCGCAGGGGGGGGAAGCTGTTGTGCTGGCTGCGCAATGTATGTACACAAACACAACGGACAGAAAGTAGGGGGTGAATTGAGAGATTTTGAAGGGTGATCGGGTACGAGAGAAAGAGCTACAGATACTACATTTGTGTGCTACGCATTTTTTCTTGATTTTTGAAACGACACTTCTTCGTTTTTTGACCAACCTGTTCAAATTAGGTTTCACTTGCCAAGGGTTGGGGAGACCCTGCGGGAACCCTTCAGCGAACATATTTCAAAAAATGAGCAAAGGAAGGAGCAAAAACAATGTTATTTTCGCTTTCAGCTTTTTCGTTTTGACTCATGCTTTCCAGAAAGAATCCGGAATGGATAATGTAATTGTGCTCTATTGTGAACTAGTTTGGATTTTTTGTTTGTAATCCACTTGATGACTCAAGAAAGAGTGGAAAACCTGCACTTTTGTTTTGAAACTGGCTCGATGAGCAATAGAACTGTCAACACGGGAAACTCGAAGTGGCTGAGAGATCAATTAGTTTCCTAATTCGCAAAGATTTTGAAAAATGACTAACTAATAAAATATATCATCTTCAAGAAAGTTAGGTAAACTTGGTGAAACTCAAAAAATCTCATCAAAATGTTTAAATTTCAGAACCCAAAATAGATCAAAATAGAAAATAACCGGAAAACCGATGTGTGGTTTGTTGGTTGCTGACAATTTATTGAACGGAAAATGAGGATTGAGAAGTGAGACGCAGATTGCCAAACAAAATAATATAATACTCATGGAATTCGCTTTTCTATACTGTTTGTTGGAATGCAATATGTGGGAGGAATTCAATTAAAAGGTGTTGGAAAACTATGAAACTCGTGTGATGTAAACACCAACAAAAGACCAATGAGGTGATCGAGCTTTGGTTAAAAAAGTTTGAAAGGTGGAAAACTTAATGGTAGAGACTAGCCAGGCAAACAATAAGAAATTGATAACAGAAAATTGGTTGCAAACAAAAGAAAAACAGTACCTGATACTTGTGAATGCATTAGGAGGTGAATTAAATGTTGTAGAGGAGGAGGAAGTGCACATTTTATGTCAACTCATAGAATACCAGTAGCCGATACGAAGTCGGATCCGTTGAAGAAGATTTGTACAGGTAAGGGCAATTGGTGGGAGGTAGGTAGATTGAAGGAGGGGTGTGAAGAAATGTGGGAGGATGAGAGGGGGGGGGAGGACAAATGGGGCAAACGAAGAATGAAATCAGCTGCGGATAGGGTGGTTTTGCGGCGGATAGCAGCAGCAGGACGTGCGCGTCGACACAGAAGAGATCCGAGAGAGTTGGAGACGCAGGACTTGGTGAAATTGACGACGTCGAGAGAGGGAGAAAAAGAAGGAAATGCAAGGATGGAGTGGTTGTGGTTGGTGAAGTAAGAATTGAAATAGTAAAAAGAGATGAATAACTAGTTGCAATATTGGCGTTTAAAGTGGAAGAAGAAGGAGGAAAGAATGCTTTGGTTTCGCTTCCTCGTTTTCTCCTTTCTTCTGTTTCTCATGCTCAATGCTCATGGAGCAGCACACTCTCTTTATTTTTATAACACTTGCTATGTTTTTTTTCTAGTTGAAATGATCCTTTTGTTTTTTTCCCTAGAGAAACAGATAACTGATAGTTATGGTTTCAGGCATTTTTCAGAAAAGTTTTCGAAAAAATATTTTTGAGGAATTTATTGTTCTGGTAAATTTCATGAAGTGCTGAATTGAAAAAAAAAAACTTTCCAAATTACCAGAAAAAAACAAATATCATGGTATGCTGAACGGAAACTGCAGGAAAATTCAATAGGCTTTGTTTTCAGGTCAAGTGGTTTTGATAATTTTCAGTTCAGCCGACAGGAATCAGTTTTCTTATTCGTGTTATCCCAATACGATTTTTCCTGAACAAGAACGTCTTGGGGTAAGGGGAACTTGATGTCAAGTGAATTATTTGACTATCCAAAAAGGAATTCTTCAATTTCAGAGCCAGAAAAACTTTATTTTGTGATAGTTCTCCTGATTTCATTCACTTTTCAGTTCGTCTAAAGGAATGAAGTCAGTTCAGAGTCAGAACACTTCTACCGGCAATTTTCGGATTCTTCGGATCCTACTTTATACAAGAAGTGAGATATAGGCACATGCAATTTCAATTCCAAACTATAAGCCCTAAAACGCTGTTACCTTATAGAAGTTAGATTCATCTCGATTGATAAACTTACTTGCCTTCAGAAATTTCCTTCAAAAAATCGATCAAAAACTTTGAATAACACAGAAAATGCAGTAGTTATATCAAGACAATCAAAGATTGGGCAACTGAAAGTTGTTGGCGAAAAATGCTCATATGATAAGTATAGCGTGGGAATGATCACGTTGTATAGAGAAAGAAAAATGACGAGATGTTTGCTACTAGCATCTGCATGTTATTTATAAGAAAACCTAATGACTACAACATTTACCGAAAAGGTGCAAGAAGACTTTTTGTATACTTATCGATTTGAAAACACCGATTCGTGTATGTTTTCCGAAAAAAAAACCGAACGAAAAATAACGTATATGTATAAAAAGAACGGAAGAAACGTGGAGGCGTCCGAAAAAGGAGCCGATATTAAATATGGAATAGCTTATGAAGAGTCCATTGACTACGAAGATCTCTCGAAAAAAAACATAGCGCTACGGCGGGCACAAAATTCGGACACATATTTTGCAAAACCAAGGAAGAACACTCACATTTTGGATTTGATTTCAGCATTCAACATTGAGAATATTTCAAGTTCAGGAAGACCTTACGAAACATAAAAATGAAAAACCGTGACCTCTTAATTACACACTTCTTATCTATGATCATCAAGCAGACACAGTTTCTTCAAAACTATTTGTACCGCACACATACCTCATTTTCTCTTCGATTATTTCATATTCCATTGGGTGACACTGCATGACTTGAGAGTGGAAGGTCTGAATATACTTGTTATGAACAAAGAATGAATATAACGACGAAAAGAAGAATAATAACTGATAACAGATACAAGTTTTGTATTGTGACGAGTAGTCTATGAGAGTCAATAGGGGAAGGAGGAAAGAGCAACGAGGCAATTATTGATGACGTTGAAAATCGTTTGGAGAGAAGTTGTGAGAATATTTGAAAGCAGAAAAAAATACGTTTTGAAAAAAAGGAAACTGTGTGGGGGTAGAACACTTGAGTAAAAGAGCTTGAAAAAATGTTTTTCCTACTAATGATTTTTGGTTTGCTAAACGTTAAATCTGTGAAAATATGGACTTCAAAAGTCCTCAAAACAAAACCCCCAAGCATAAGAAACTGTGTCTTCAATGAGTACGTCACATATTTTTCAAAAAAAAACGTAAAAGGTCAGACAGGGAATCTCAAAGAATTTCACACAGATTGTATCTATGAGGTTTTGAAATAGATATCCGGTTGACCTTACTAGGACAAACGAAGAAAAATGAAATGGGTCAAGTGAAGAGTAATGAGCTTCCAAGCAGTACAGAAGACAGTTTGAAGACACTTAGGATAAACTCATATTCAACCTATGAAACTTACTTGTCAGCTGCGCAAGTCTAAAACAACCAGAAACACAAAACAATTTTTCAGACCGAAGACTCTGAAACTAGGCAAAAACTCAATTATTTTTTCGCCAGATGTTTTCCTCTCATGTTTTTTTAGATTTGATATATCGGAAGTGAATCATATCGGCACAGTTATTTTGATTCTACAGTTGTCGTGTTCATACATTATAAAAATATATCGAAGAAAAATAGTAAGAGTAAAACACTTAAACAGATAATTAGTGAAGTAAGAGAGTTTAGAGATTTTTCAGACAGCTTTCAGTTCAGTCAAATTCCAAATGTGTGAAAATGTGGGTAACGAATCATCTTCAAACAAAACCCCCGATAACTGAAAGATTCTGTGTGAAAAATGAATACGTCACAAATTTTTTGAAACATAGGGAAAGTTAGACGGAAAATCTCAAAGAATTTCAGAAAAATCGTATTTTTGGGGTTTTGAAATAGATATTCGCTTACCATCTTTACAAGAAATAATGAAAAGTGTTCCCAGAGCCAACAAATTTTAAGTTTTGGTCTAATGAAGATTACGTAGGACAGGCGTATGGGGTAAATTCATGACTAAAACTCAAACTTGCAGTTGAAACGCTCTGAATCTACCAGGAACCTCAAAAGGTCTGGCGCAGACCAAAGAATCCAAAACTAAGCAAAAACTCAATTATTTTCCTGCCAGATGTTTTTTTTTCATGTTTTCAGATTCAATATATCAAAAAATGAGTCGACACGGCACCGGAGATTTTTCGACTTTATCGGATAAAAAATTGAGAAAAATAAGAAAAATGAGAAGGAAAATAAGGCAAATCAGAGATAAACTGGCTAAATCAAGGGATGAGTCCCAAGAAAACAGAAAAGTGAAGTGTTTTTTTTCTAGATTTTCCACTCTACTTATCTCACATCTTGTTCTGCTCCTGCTTCTTCTTTTTCTTCTCGCTTCAGACAAATCAAATCAACTTTGATTCAATGCTTCAAAAATGATAGAATTGAGGAAAAGAGACGTTAACTCAAAGCACATCATCAGGAAGATCAAAAACTTCTGAATTTCTTGAAGGGAGGATCTTTGACTATGAATAAATTAGTTTTTTTGCCACGAATTTTTTGCTCTAGTTCTATCCATCTCGAAACATGATGAAGACATTCATGGATGAAAAGAATGGATGTGTCCTTCGAGAACAAAAGAATAGGAGTATATGAAAGGAAGAAAAAAAATGAGAAAAAAGATGAAGAAGAATAAGAAAAAAAGAGAACTTTATAGGTTTTACATTGAAGAATCTTGACGAGAAGACACAGTTTCTTCACGCGGTAATATGTAATGTCACAACAGGAACATACGGGTGAAAGTGATGGCATCGACAAAAATGAAAGAGAGAAAAGGCAAACGAAGCTAATAGAGAGTGAAGGATGGGTGAGTAAAGGAAGTGAGGAATAGTGGAAAAAGAGATAACTAGTAGAAGGTAATTCCCTTAATTATCATGATGTTTGTTTTCACAAGTTTTCTATGAATTTCATTTTCCTAGAACTACCAAATCTACTGAATTTTCCGTGTATCGAAACATTTTATTGATTTAGCCTAACCTTCTAGAAACATCTGTCGAGAAACGGTGATAGATCATGATGATTTTCACGAGTGTTCTTCACATTCGCTAAACGGGTTTTCTGTCTAATCAGGTCAGGTTGAAGACGGCTTTTGTTATTTATGAGGGAACAGGTATCAAAAAATGAATCAATGTTCAAATTTATAATCCGAAGACGCGATGAGCATTTAGAGTGCATGTTGGAAAAAGGGTGTGGTAGGTAGAAAACAAAAAAGATTTAGGTTCGAGAATTTATCACGAACCAATAAATATACGCGAAATGGGAGAAAAGATCATAGGGAAGTGAATAAAATGAAGGTTTTTATCGGGAACCTGGTCATGTGTTCTGCTGAGATTGAGTTTCTAGTGTTATGAAATTGATCGTTTGGTGGTTAACGAATTTGAAACGGAGAATTTGAGCTCAGGCCAAAAAATTATCCCTAGACCTTGTGGAACTCGCGGTAACAGATTTACAGATCTCACATACTACAGGTGATTGCAAAATTGGTACACGATGGACTCGGTTAGTTGAGCCAAAAATCGTTCTTAATTTTTTTTTCACAGATTTTCAAATTTTTGAACCATTAAGAACTATGTCCCTCACAAGTTTAGTGTATTTCCCATTTTGTGATTCAAAAAACTTTACAAGTTATCCCTCTCTCATAAAATTTCGATCTTTATGATTGATCAGGAAATAAATCTTAACAAAGTTCTATTTCAATCTCAGCGTACTCAAAAGTGCAATTCAAATGCCAAACTGACAATGATAAGAATTTCAAAAAATCGTTCTAACTTTATGAACACTTACTTTTCTCAGAATTGAAACTCAGATCTATTTCTACTCAAGCTCAGAAAGTGTACTTCAAAACCGAACCAAACCACCAGGACACTCTCAAAAAGGTTTTTATCCAAGCTCACTTTTTTTTTCGAGAAAACGTCAAAGAGGAGGTTGAACCAATTTATATTCTGTGCATTGGCGGGCAAAAAAGCATACGAACAAGTGAACACTTTTCTTGCCTTCAATTCTACCCCGCGTTTATCTCGTCGTCTTCCTATGCTTCTAGGCGATGTCATGCACTTCTTTTATAGAAACTTCCGACTAGTTTTATTTGCACCCTCCTGAGCTTCCTGCTTTTTTTCAAAACTTTTGTTTCTGAAGAAAGATGAATGATTTCTAGATTTCAATGTTAGATAAGCTTGGTTTCTATAGGTTTGTCCAATAGCAAAAAGGAATTGATGTTACCGGTACAAAAACAAGGTTTGGAAGTGTTCAGAAATCCAGGGTTTTGTTACATTTTGCTTTTCTGTACTTTTCCAGAGCCGGAAACTTCAGATCTGAACATATTTTCAGGCTTGAATCTGACCCAAACATTCAAAAAAAGAAACTATGCCAGGGTCATTGTCTAAATTAAATTTAGACAAACATTCAATCATCCCTGTTTTTTTTCTGAAAAGTGTAAAATGTGTACTCGACCCCTCTCTCCTCCATTTCTATCGAACCAAGGTTCTGCCGGTGCCTTCATAATCGGAACCCATTTACGACATAATCGGTTGTCATTATTTGCCATTATCCTACGGAGAAATCGTCGAAACTCTAATGCGTTTTGACTTAGTGGTGAGCTTACGATAGTTCTTGTAAAAAATAGAGTTTTCCCTTTTTTCACGTGGTTTTAGTTGTATTAGGTGTATGCCACCCAAATCATTAGCTTGAGTGTCCCTAGGTAGTTTGCTATATATTTTTTATTATAGTCGATAAAACGTTTTTTTTAGATGAACGCTCATGTGGGGTGGCATTCGGCATTCGGCATTTAGAATCGGAAATTGAAACTCAAAAAGCCTCCAACACTCAATTTCCGCTTCAAGGGGCATAGCTGATAAATGGTTCTTCCTTTCATTTTTGTAGATCCCCCTGAGGGCAAAACCAACTGAATCTTTGTTCCTATTTGTTTTTACTTCATTTGTTAGTCGTATACCTTGTTTTTCAGTTCTTCTAATGTTAGCTTGGGTTATTATAAAATGAAGAGGAACAAAAAATAATAGAATGTTCAGTTTCTTACTAAATTATATATTGCTTTGTTTTCGAGCTTCTCTCTTTTCTCAGAAAATTTTTAGTCACTGAAAATTGGACCCCACCTTTAACTTCTTTTGAAAAAAAAAAATAGAAGAAGTGACCCATCTCCGAATTTTCGCCTCGCCCACATTTCACATTTCATCAAAGTAATAAAAAATTTAGAAGGTCAAAACACAGGTAGGCATAGTAAAAAGTAGATCATATTTCATTCCTTATCAATCTGCAGTATTTCCACCAAAGTGCGTATGTCTTTCCATTCCATATTCCCATCTTCTTTTTTTTTAACCACCAGTTCATATAATCCACGTCATGAAGGAAAAAAACTGAATGCACAAGTGTCGCATACTGGAACAAATTAGCTTTGGCGGCTTGTCGTCGAGCGCTTACATGCACTCTTTCAACAACGTTCTTTTTTTGTCCCTTCTACTTAAGCTCCGCGTCGTCGTTTCATGTCCACCCAGTCTTTTTGACATTACTTGATTGATGAACCTTTCTGCATAAGATATATGTTGATGTCAAAAATGCGAACTCGATTTCCGTTTCACTTACCATTTTTGAAATGTTGAAAAAAGGGAAAAAGGGTGGGTTTAGCAAAGGAGAAGGGTGGGGGAAGGGGGGAAAAGAACATTTTCATTTTCTTTAGTCTTCAAAGCAAAGATTTGCGAGTAACGCAGGCTGTTTCATCTCTCGCACTAAGAGATGCCCTTTTTGCATGCAAGTGAGTTTATTGGAGAGGTTTCGTTATTTTGTTTTCTTTTTTGGGTAACTTGCTAAGAAAAGCAACAATAAAGAAAACAAGGGTACTTTTGTTGTAGTTTTGATGTTTAGGGTAAGAAAAATCTAAGCTTATGTTTTCGAGTAACAGCTACCGGAATAGTTGCTTACAGCAGTTTTGTAAACAGAGCGAGATCAAAGTTCATCCTGAAAAAAAATTCTTCTGTAGGTTTTTTGTGTCTTGTAGCTGTTACAAAAGCTAAAACTTTTGACCTTCCGTTTTTTGGATGATATCTATCTCTGTTCATGAAAAATTGGCGGTACTGTTTTCTGAAATTCGATGATTAGAAACTTTACATCTCTCAAATCCGCGAATGATTTGCAAGAATACGACAATATCTCTTAATTGGTCTTTGTTCATTCCAGAAAAATGTAAATTTTGAAACAAGGAATCGGGCATCTGTGGCTTTCCATTTGTTTTTTCACTATTTGTATATGTCCCTTCACTGCGTTATAGCCAGAATTCACGCCGTGACGGCTCCAAAACTCAGATTCAAAAACAAAAAAAAAGAGTATGATTTATCTTTTGGGCTTAATCTTTTCTTTTAATTCCTATTTTCAACTTTGTTGTACTAAACTTCTGAACGATAAAACTGCGTAAACAGTTTCCATAGAAACCTACAACTCATTGCCGGCTAATATCACTTCAGGGCGTTAGAGTCTTCTTTTTTTTCGAATTCTTCAAATTGAAAGTTCATTCATCCTCATTCTTCTCTGACGTTTTACCGGTTTCCATCAACCCATCCCTTTTTCTATTCAAGGCTTTCAGACATCATTCGTACGTCTTCATTCTTCTTTTTTTTCTAATTTTCTTTCTAGATGCTATCTGATGGATTCATTGAAATTGAAAGGGGGAGACCTCCTTGTCGTCGTTCGCTCTTTGCGCATTTTCATGTCCTTGGCTACTTTTCTCGATGAGATGGATGGCTGATGTTAATTTCACAAAACGTTAGAGCTGAATCTTTTTTCATCCAATTCTTGACTTGACGAAAAAGGAAGACATCCAAGTATATGGCCTTCGGAGGCAAAAAAAGGACAAGCGTCCCTCCATCGGCTCAAGACACTCCTCCCCAATGTCTGCCTTGTTGTGTCCTCCCACTTCCTCTTCCTATCCAATCTAATCTCATTCTCTTCTTCCATTTGGCGTGAATAACCGTTCATTTTTTTGGGGGCTCTCGGAAGCGAGGAGCACTTTGATTTCCTTGGGTTTTCAATTTTGTTGAGTGGGTCTTTTTTGCTCAAGTAAAGAAAATGATGGAAGAGTAATGCATGGTCTTGGGCAGAACTCCTGGAGTAGTTTACTCGTTTTCCAGTATGAGGTGATGCAGTTTAGATGCAGGATTTGAAGAAACAAATGTGGGAATAGTAAAAAAAATGAAACGAAATTTGGAACAAAAATAATTTTCGATGATTATTCTTCTTGATTCTTTAATTTTCAATTCTCATCCTTCGTTGTTTTATATCAATAACATTTAGCTAATTCAGCATTTAGAATTTCTTTGTCTCATCCAATATTTTTTGTTATGTTCCTCACTCAGATGACTTCATAAAAAGATATGGCTCATTCGAACAAAATGATGATGCTAACAATATTGTAGCTGTTTGATTCTCACCGCTTGCTTGCTCTTTTTCTTCACTTTGTATTCAATCCTTATAATATTCAACACAACCGTCTTCAGATTTCATGATATCTCTACCCGGAATGTCGCGCGAGAGCGACGACGAGCGTAACAGAAATCTGAGCATGCGAGCTATCCAGCACAACCCAAACTCTTCAAACTACAATGCCCAAGGCCCAAATGGTGCATCCAAACTTTCCTACTTTGAGGTTGGAGTTTGGCAACCGGTACCAGTTGAAAAGAAAAAGAGCAAAAGGCATAGAGCCGAGAGGAAACCACATGAAGTAGTAAGTTTCGGTTTTTGCTATTATTTTTATTCAATATGTATCGAAAATTTGAACTTCTGCTTTGCTTGGAATCTTATAGAGAACTTTCTATCAAATTAGTAAATAACAACTCTATGAAAAAAGCTCTGTTATGCAAAAGCCACTGATATCGCACCAAAATTACATATTTTTACCCAGTGGTTGCTTGTTTCAGAGTACAACTTCGTAGATCATTCGGTTGTTGAGAGCACTTGGTAGCGTATTTGGTGATCTACCAGGCCAAAAGTCCGGATTCTAAAATAATAGATTTTTACTCTTGAAAATCTTAATAATTTTGCTAGAAGTTCATCAAAAATTGAAAAGTTCGTGACTACGATGGACATTTACACAATTGATGAAACCAAGATCAACGATTCCAGTATGTTTTCAGATTGACTATGACAACATCGACTACAACTCACACCTTACTCCAAAAATCCAGAACATGAAGCCATCTAGAATTCGCATTCCAAAACCACGATACCATCCGAGTGAATATGACAACGTTCATGATTGTTTTTGCCACAGGTGTCTACTCTTGGGAGATCTAAGTTGTGCTTCTCCGAGCCACGCTATCTTCGTCTCTGAATGCTGTCGGCCGATAGTGTTTTTCATTGTGGAAAATGCAGCGGACGCACTTTTCAAAGTATTTGTAAGTCTTCAAGTTTTTTCTTGGATTCTCCAAACCATTGTTTTTCAGACCAGCAAAATTGTGCATTCTACACTTCCCAAAGATGTTCCACGTTGGTCAGTTTTGCAATGCAACTTTCAAGTTTTTCTGAAGAAGTACAAGAAACATTGCGATAACGACTCTGTGGATGTTGGAATCGTTTCTAATCAACATTTCATTCACTCCATCATAACTTTCAACTTGGAAATTGAGCGGCGTCTTCATTACGCCCTTCAGGAGTATGTCCGCACGATGGCAATCAAGGTAACCTTTCTTAGCAGGAATAGAACATTTAGAGAAAAATCAGAATGTTTTCAGATGAACAATGGCTGCATACCAGTGCGGGACGAGTTTTGGTGCAACACCTACGTTACAGGACCTGATTATGATTAAAAAAACTCGAGATTTGTTTTTCTCATCGTTTCATGTCTCAATTGGCTTTCTAAGTCATAATCAAATTTCGTCAAAAAAACTATCTGTGTCTATCATTTCTTCTAGTTTCAAACTTTTTGTAGAGAGAAAACTGGCTTATTTTGATGATTTGAGAATGAAAGCATGCGAAAATACTCATAAGGAGCTGAAACAAAACACTTTTCTATGAGAATACCATTCCAGTTTTCAACTAATTGAGAGAGACAGTCAAAAACATGAAATTGTGATGCACATTCAAGTGATCATGCACCTACTAGCCTGAACTAAGATGTCAGAAACAAATTGAAGACAGCTTTGATCTTGTCGCAGTTGATATTTCAGCTGGTTTTTGTTGGCAGGGGAAAAATAAAAAACTTGAATGCATGCTATTTCATCGGTTCAGAGTTTCTAACAAAACAGATAATTACAAGTGTTTTCACGATGTTTTTGTCTTACGCATTTTATGACTTTTTGCAACGTTTATATACTTCCAGTTGATTGAATGGAAAACATTATTCTCTGTAATGAGTGTTTTTTGTTTGACCAATCTTCTGAAAATTATAATCATTCTCAGGCTCTCAGGATATGAAAACCCAAGCAATTTGCTGAAATTTTTTCCAAGCTTTGTACCAAATTTCAGTTCAGCTCAAAATTTTCAGATTGTCGATAGATTTTCCATTCTTTTTCGATATAGAATTACACATGTTTCCACTTTCCCATCGTTTCTATTACTTGTATTGACTGTCTCTGTCTTGTTCTCTATCCCTGTCATAATTTATAGCAAAATTCTCCCGGCATCCAAATATAGATTATAGAAAATATATCCCAAATACATTTTTTCCATCGGTGAGCACATTTCCTAGACGATTGTAACCTTAGATCAAGGTTTTACGTGATAACTTGAAATACTGCACTTTTCTATGCTTTGTACTATTTTTCCTACTTTTTCATTCTATGCTTTCACCCTATGAACTTTGAATTTGAACTTCTTTTTAGTGGCACTTGACAGCTGTTCTCGTCATTATCCTCTCTCTCTTCTCCTCGTATCCCTTCCTTTTCATTTCTTTTAAACCTTCTCAAAAATTAATGAAGCTATATATTTATATATTGTATTGTTACCTGAAAAATTTTCTCTGAAAAATTAGAAAATTAAAAACCATCCAAAACAACACGAAAAGTAGAAAAAATCACTCATCACCTGTCATTGTTTACTTAAATCAGTGATGTTTTCACTTAAAGGAGCACAACATATGACGTGGTCGTGCTTTCGGTTCTTCAAGTGGATAAAGATCCAATCACAAAGGCTGACTACTAACAAACTAGTATTTCGCAATGTCTGTACTTCAATCTTTGTACGTGACAATTTGAAAGTTCTGAGCAAGTTGTGAAGAAACAGTTTATTTTTCAATTTCTTAAATCCAAATAAAATATGCGTATCAGTGAAAATGATTGTTGCCAAATAAATATTCCATTATTATCAATGTACAAATAATAGGTGTATTTGGTAGGTTTTCAAAAATATGTGTAAGGGGGAATCAATTTCAAAATAATAATAAGAATGACAATAATATTATCCGGAAAGCAGAAAATTTGTGAAATCAGTGTGAGATGTCGTTATCCGTTTGCTCTAAAGTGATGTGACAGAAAGTGGGGCAATTTGTAGCTAACAGTGAAATGAACGTGGGATGTAAAGGGTTCGCAAGATGGTATTTGAGAAAGAGGTAACAATGCTTTTGTACACTTCAACAGGTTTGGAAGAAACAGATAACAATTATTATGCTACACAAATGTACAGAGAGAAGTATATACATATATTTTGAAGGGGGAGTTTTTTGAAAACCTGGGCTATGGGATCAACCCCAAAAGATAGGCCTTCATGATCTCTGGAATTGGTAGGGACTTGTACTCTGAGGTTTGGACGGTGTCGCGGATTTGGAGGCGGCAAAGATGTTGGAGACTGTGTGGATTTCTAGAAAATGAATTTTATAAATTTCAGGGTCCACATATGTTTCAAAACTCACTTGGCTCTCTCACTGATATCAGTCTTCAATTGAGTTGGCAATGGGAGTCTCTCGATGGCCTTGTTGTCATACTGTTCCCCGAGTCCCAAAAGAAGCTCTAAGACCTCCGGCTGATTCTGGAGAGCAGCCAATTTGAGCACGTTGCGGAGTTGTCCACGGCAGTCATGGAGTGGATTTTTCATGACGACCTTGGCACCGTGAGTGATGAACAGCTTCACCACTTTAGCGTCAATGCTGTCGTTGGAACGGAAGTACTCAACAAATGGACTTTTGAGACGGGAGCCATCTGGGAATTGATGGGAGAGATTCATATCGGCTCCGTGCTCCAAGAGAAGCTCAATGATAGCGTATTGGTTGAGAAGAGCTGAAATTTGAGGTATGAATTTTAGGTTGACGGTCATTGAAACTCACTAGAGCAGGAAGCCAAATGAAGACAGGAACCGATGTAGGTGTGAACTGCATTTGGGTTAGCTCCGGCATCCAAAACAATTTTCAAAAGTACTGGATCATCTTTCAACACAGCAATATCAATTGGAGATGGTTTCTCGTATTTTTCCTCCATGTTAACATTGCATCCGTTAGCAATCAAGAACTTCACCAAATCATGATTTCCAGAGAGAAGAGCGAAGTGAAGGGCACTTCTGTGATCTTGACGTTCTGGAGATAACTTGTTAATGTCAGCTCCGTACTTCAACAAGATACGAATTGCCTCGATCCCCTTGTCCTTCATACGGCAAGCCTTCATAATTGGAGTGAGACCCTTACGGTCAAAAACATTCGGATCAGCACCAAACTCGAGAAGCAACTCCAGAAAGTTAGTGTCCAATGGGCTCACTTGAGTGATTTCTGGCCCGTCAAAATAGATGGCATTTGGATTAGCTCCATTGGTCAGGAGCAAACGGGCGCAGTCATAGTGGCCATTCTAAAATTAGGCGATTAGAAAAATTCCAAGAAAAAAGGTTAATTTTACCTGAATTAGTTCAGTCAACGACATGTTTTAAAAGAAACTGCTCAAAATGTGTAAAATGTTCTTATCTGACTATTCTCGAGCAGCGTGACTGTCTCCTACTATCAAATCAATTCAATGAAACAGACTAACCAGGGTTATCATTCTGATCAACTGACCAAAAACCAAAAATTTTATCAAAAAATAGAGGAAAATACTTGTTTCCAGTCAAATAAAGTGGGGGAATGAATTGAGGGGTTGGACTTACCTTGATGGCAAGACGAAGTGGCTCGTCAACATTCTCTCGTTGTGGATATTTGTCTCCAACACGGAACTCTGGAGTCTCGTATTGCTCCACAACTTTCATGTACTGAAAAATTTAGAAAGTTTTCATATTTGATTGGCAAACCTTTAGAAATAAACCCACCTGAAGAAGCAACTTGATCATTCTATAGTGGCCGTGTTCAGCACAAAGGTGAAGAGCAGAACAACCGATATTGTCAACAGCTTGAACCTGCAATTCTTGTTTTTATACCCTTCTCCAACTTTCATTACTCATTTCCACCCCCTTGCTATTACTACCCTTGTCCGTGACTTCTACCCTATTTTCTAAACACCGCATCTGACTTATGATTGCATTTTTTCTGTTTGTCAATGATAAAGGAGTCGGTATCCGGGGTCCCAATGAAATTTTCCACTATTTTTTGTGTATGTTGTATTCATATGTTGTAGTTGTTCTCTCATCTTAGCACCAAACTCACCTTTGCACCAAGATTCAGAAGAAGTTTTGCAGCTGCTTGGTAGTTAATATAGCAGGCGTAATGGAGTGGTGTCAACCCGGCGGTGACTTGTCCATCAACCTAAAAATTCGTAAAATTTCATACAAAATATTTTCTATATATCTTCTCTCTATCATGTACTTCCACCAAAACCAGTTTTCGTTTTTTCGTTTTTTGATTCCGCTCTCTTATTGACCATCAGATGGTTGGAAGTGATCGAGGGAAAGAGAAAGGAGCAAAAAAACAAGAATAGTACGTTCAGGCTCCGAGGCGCCAATGATTAGTTGATAGAAAGAAAACAAATCGAGACAAATAAACAAAACAAGAACCTGTGCTCCACGTAATAGGATGTAGCGGATTTCCTCGATCGGCGCATAGTTAGTGATTTTGTCGGCGAGTGCTCTCTGAAAATTTCGTTTGGAACAGTTGCTCAGAAATGTTGAAATAAGTAAAGTTGATTCATTAGATTTCCAAAGATCAAGAACCTAAGGTCACCGAAAAGCCAAAATAAAGTGTTTTGATACTTGGCCAGATAATGATCCTAGAATGATTATGAAAGTGTTGAGGCTTTTTGAAGGTGATTCATTTCAAGTTTTTGAAAAAAAATTGGTCTACAAAGACTACAGAAGATCGTTTTGTAGTCTGTGTACTGAACCTGAAGTATGTGTGAACTTGAGTGCAAAAAGTTGGATTATAGATAGGAAAACCGGATTTTGACAGATATCGGATAGAATAGTGTGGGGCTTATAGTCATCTGATCTAGGCCATTCTGTTAAGGTAGACCTACAGAACAAAGTTAATAGTATAACGATTATGGTACTAATGTCTACCGTGTCTTTGGGAAACATGTGAAAACCTGATGATACATATAATAGAAGAATGGCCCTAACTTACCTGAAGCTGGCTTTGAGTTTCGAAGTCGTCGTGGCTTTCCATTGTGTTTTATTTTTATCTGAAAGCTATCAGTTAATAAGTTATCAAGAAGTTATTCTAAGACTAAGACCAAACGGTTGTATAAACGAAAAAATGAAGAGTGACTGAACTAGAGCTCAATTGATCATGCGACTAAAGGGGCCGAACCATTGGAGAAAGAAAATTGGTGGTCAAACGACACTCTCTCATCGCGAAGAGATTTAGATTCGAGAGCGAATAAGAAACCGGGCGAACGGTTAGAGAAACAAGAGACGAAAAGTCCTTCTCATTTTTTCTTACCCTCCCTTGATCAGCTGGTTTTGACTCGTGCGGCCAGCCGCCGGCGCCTCGAACAGCCGCGAGACACTCGGTGAGGGTCAAAGTTGATGGATATAGTGCAGGATCAGGTAGAGAGCTCAGAGAGGGACAGCTGAGGACGGGAGAATAGATCTCACCTTTCCTTCAGCCGGGGACTATAGTCCTAAATTGGTAGTGAAGAGCTTTTACGGGAACAGGAATAGAAGAAGCCAGGAAGGTATAGAATCATAGTCAATAGAGTTGAAGTTGTTTGTTTGTTGTTCGAAAACAACATTTATTCCTCCGGCTAAACAGACGGAGATTGGTGGATGAGGAATAAGAAGAGGATAAGGAAGACTATAAGGAAAACAGAAGGATAAACATGTTTGTGAACGTTTTTTGTTCAGAAGCTCAAAATAAAAACAGGATTTCTAAATTTAAAAAGAGAAGGTAATTTGAACCACATGTAGGAAACTAAAGATCGTGAGAATAGCCAATCGAGCTTTTCCAATAGATGAGCGTAAAGGAACGGTTTTCTAGACAATCGAAGCTTGTGAGGAAATCAGATGTGATCGAATAATTCGGAATACTTGGCTTCAATTTGAAGAATGCTGATAAATTTATTGGATCTTGAAAAAAAAAACAGGCAGGAAATTATTGGAATGAGGAGAGTGGAAAGTGAAATGACCATAACAAAACATGTACTTCGAATCAAAAAGAGTTACACAAAAAAAAAGATGAAGATCATATTCAGAGAGTTAAAAGTTCATGAAATATCAAAGATATTTAGGTAGAAATGCTGTTCGAGTCAACACTATCGCTGTCATTTATAGTGCCCGCCTTGCCGGACTTTGTCCATCGACGATAGACCACGTGAATCAGCGAAACCAATAGTGCAGTCATCACAAAAACGAAAGTGCAGGTAGCAATGAGCATCGGTTGGCTGTAGCAGTTTGCAGGTCGAGTGTAGTCCTCGGACGATACTAAAAAATCGAAGCGGTCTCATCTATCAGTTCTATTTTGCGACCAACAACACACACAAAGGTCCGCTTGCACCTATCATGTGTTCGATGATGAGACACCAGCGGACCTTTTCTCTTTTTGTGTCTCGTGCTGAATCACTAAACGACACATGGTGTCATAAGTTCGGACTGACCAAGGGCAGCAGCTGAGAGGGTTGATTGGGGTGAGATCTCGAGCACTGTCTCAAGACGAAGTGTAGCTACATCAGTTGAGTTGTCTTCGTGACGGCGGCGACGATGTGCTGGGATCACAGGGATTTTGGTGTCCGGCTCACGTATGCATTGCTGAAACAGATATGTTGTGGGACCGGGGGAAAAGAGCAAGTTTTGAACTCAAAGAGCGACAAAAAAGTTTCAACAGAAACTGGAAACTTGAACAATAAGGTTTTGTGAAAAACCACAATTTTGATTCACACATAAGAAGAAGAAGATCCCCGGAAAATGTTCATCAGTATTTCTCGTTGGAATTCTCAAAACTATACTTGCCAAGGAATCCGTACAAACTACTTCCAAAATTTCATCCGCACGTGATGAAATTTGCAAAATACATTTGTTCCACAAATCCGTTCAGCTAACACCAAACTATAAGAAAATCTGCATCCTCAACTACTTGGAAATAAGAATTATTGTAGTTTTGATACATATTCTCTAAGAACACATTCGTTCCTAGATAATCTGTTTTACACATTTTTGTTTTTTGTACAGAATATTTTTTTTCCTTGTGAGAATATTTGAAATCGAAACCAGAGCTATTTTTGATGATCAGAGTATGGGTTATTCTTTCTTATAAGTTATCAAAAAGTTTTCCCCTAATTTTATGGCGAATACGCAAAACTCAATTTATAGGTGGCAACTCATCGAGGTTCCAAACTGAAACAATCATCAGTCCCTAGTTTCGGGCTTTGTTTTTTCAAGGTTTCATCATTATCAGTTTCCCTCGAAGTCTTAACAAATTCTTCTTCTCGGAAAATTGAGAAAAAACTAATTACAAACATAGAACACACTCCTAGAAATAGTAATTCAGAAAATCCGGGATTAACCTAAAGCCAACAAAAAGGTCATTATTGACGACGCGCTTTATTATCTTTGTTCAATCTTTGTTTTCTGATAGATTCGGCGTTTTCATTCCATTTTTTACCCGGCATGCTATCCTATAGAATCATATGGTAAATTCATTTATGTTCTAACCCAAAACTATTCTAACGTCACTTGAACACACGAAAAAAAACTAAACTTTTTTTCCGGGGTCACGCAACATAGTTCCTGGCAATCCGGTTCCACTCACTTCACCATCTTCAAAGAGTCAACCTAACCCATTAACTACAGTACTCCCTCATTTCCAGGAAATCGTGACGGGTTTATGGCATTAATCTAAAAAAAAGGAAAATTGAATGCGTCAATGCAGATGTATTGTGTGTTGACTTTCAGTTTTCAGCTGTTTCGTTGACTCTACCTGGTTTCACCTGGGTTTATAGTCATTCCTTCCGATTTTCTGAGCGTTTTAACCACGGTTAGGTAGCCTTGCCTTGAGTTTTTCCCAAACTAAGAGGGTGAACACAAGCGGAAAAGAAAACGATGGCACGGCATGATAAACTACATGAATTCTTGATCACTCTTGCATCTAACCACTTTCTTCCGCGTTTTTTTTACTTCTTTCTAGAGCGTGAAAAATCTCGCTTGACTGCAAAAGTCAAATAGTTTTCTTCAATTAACTTTTGCTGACGTTTCAAGATAGATTCGAATCCACTATACAACAATGACATTTTCTATTTCTAATCCTATCTCTGAAACATTTTATGTCCAAATCTTCATTTTAATTAAATCCGAGGTTTAGGACACAGAATCAGTTTGATTCTCAAATTTTGCTTTTTTGATGTAACGTCTTCAGGTTCACTCGAATCTACTATACAACTATGACATTTCCTATTCTTCAATTTGGCGAACTTTCAATTAAAGCTAACGGTTTTGGTGCAAAACATTTTTTGGCAAACAAGTTTAATTAAACCTGAAACACGCCTATTCTTAGATTTGAACCAGACGTTTGTGAAATGACCTGATTGAAGGGCAAATAGAATCTCGATGTAAGCTTTTCTGTTTTTTTTTGACAACCAATTTACAGAAATTAGGCAGCTCTAAGCGCTATGCAAGTCTCGTTATTTTTCATATCTTTGAAAACTCGAGACCACCGTCAGACTAGCCTGGGCAGCACGGTCTCGCCTATTGTGTAAGGGATCGTGATTGTGGGCCCGAATAGTCCGTCCCGTGCAGCTCAGGTTGCTCTAAATGCGACATTCATCAAATCATTAGGTTGACGTATAACAACAGTAAGACTTGGTCAACTCAAAATAATTGTTTTGTATTGACAGTTGGCTTCAGAAGTTACCAGCCCATTTTATATTTTTCGCTCAAAAATTACATGATTTTTCCCATTCACTTCAATGCTTTGATATCACCCTTGGGACATCTCCAAAATGATACCCTTTCTATTTGTTTTTCTCCAAAACGAACAACCCTTTTTCGAAAACACGCACCTCTCTATGACACGACTTGATGCATGGTTTGACTTGGCATTCGAAATGCACGAAATTGTTGGAGGTGAATTGAAATCCGTACCTTAAAACGAATTGACATGTGCTTTGTTTGTGCATCTACTTCAATCGTTTTCTCGTTTTTTCAAGAACAAAATGAGAAAAAAGACTATTTCCCTTTTTATTTTTTTTTCGTGTTTCTGATTTTCTATTTCTTCCTTCTTCACTTACATATGCAAATAGACGTGTTTTGGGCCATTCGGTGTAGGTTGCGCACTCATTGCCGGCACGTCAATTGCCCTTGATAGTCGCACTCCGCATCTTTAAAATTTAAATTTTATGCTACTTTACAATTTGTTTAACCGTATTACCCATTGGAATCAATGATGTTGATCGATGCATCGGGGGAGTTACTACCGTCATGGGCATAGCAAGAATGGACGTAGAAGTCATAGATAGCTGAAAATGGAGAAAATGAAAGCTTTTTTCTAAGAAAACAGGTGGAAAGTATGGTGATATTAGTTTTTTCACAAAACAGCGTTACTGACTTCAAAATACTCATTCTCAAAATCATAACTTCAGTTAGATTGTAAATCTGCAGATGCATTTCAAAATTTGTTTCAGTAATTTTGTTTCAGTTAACCCAAGGGTGCTCCTGATCTCCAGAAACTCCAAAGCTTTATAGAATTTTCGAACCTAATTTTCGACTAGATCCATCCCAAAAGTCATATATTCTTCTAGAGATATTCTAATTATAGTTCCCACCACTTAATAAAATTCCTATTCTCTTCCATTTTTTCCTCGTCTTTTTTTTTGACGAGAAGTGAGATGATAGGTTTCCAAAGCCTCGGGATACACCACAGAAAACCGAGAGACTCGGCTAATAGAGCCTTCAAGCGTCACACCAAAGAGCCAAAAAAGGGGAGAGAAAAGAGATGCTCACCTGTGTTCTGAAGAGCTATATCCAGTGTAATCCGTTGGCCGACTGCGGCTTTGACCACTGGTGAGCCGCTGATCCCGTGGCCTTCGAGTATTTGCATTGTAAGCGCTGGTGAGCCTCCGCTTCCAGTAACTACGCTATTGTCGTCGTTCATGGCGGTTATCTGGATAATGTTTGGTGCAAAAACTTTCATTTTGTGAATTTTCTTGAACGTTATTTCTAGAATGCCTTAAAACTCAGAGAACTTTACCGATTTACCTAGCACAACGAACTTTGAGTATCTTCTCTAAATATGGTATTCAGGACGCTCATATTTCGCTCCCGACTTCTTTTCGTTTACCTGTAACGCATTAGTTCCATTGTAGATCGGCGGTAGTGTCAAAGTGATATCCTGTGTTGCATATATACATTTCACATTAATCGCACTGAACCCGTCCACAATCAACCCATCGACAGGGCTAACCAATAATTTGATACTGTAGGTGCCACTGGTCTGAAACAAGAATCTCGTTCTAGAGATCATGCTGATGTTCAATTTCTAGTGAAATAGTCACAAATCATATGGGTGCTGAAATATTCAATTTCCTTCCAGTCTGATAGTTTCACTGAAATTCTATATCCGGGAGAGTGAAGCGGAAAAAGTGTGACCAGCTGGTTGAAAAATTGAAAAATCACATTCTTCTAATTTCCGATCTGTTGAAGTTTTGAGCTGAAGAACTCTCATAATTTTTTGTTCATCTTTCTCAAGAGGAGCACGTAAAAAGAAGTGGTGCTCACTTCTTTAACAGCACTATGCGCCCCTCTTAATGAGAAAGATGCGTGTAACCTAATTACTAGGACTGAAGCGAAAAAAAAGAAGGGGCATATGCATACACATATTGCAATATGAATGATGCACATTCTCTTTCTGCTCACGTCCCATCTTTTGCCACCCTTCATCTTCCCCAGTCATCATTTTCATACAAACTACTTTTATACTTTAGTTAGGTCTTTCGAACTTGACTTACCCTTTGGAACAGTAACCAACACACATTTTCTTGGTTCCTGGTTTCTAAGAATCCTAATCTCATTCCTTCAAACTTCTCCGTTTTGGGTTACTTGCAAAACAACCCAAAAAAGGAGGAAGAACATGTTTCGCAAAGCCTTTTTTTGTTGTTCTCTTGGGGTAATTCATCAAACGGCCTAGTTCGTCATTCGAAATAAAAAGTGCCAAAAAAGAGGGGTTGGCACCACACCCCTCTTCAAAAAAAAAGAACCCAGAAGAATCGGAAAGTCTTGCCCTTCCCCCCAAGCAAACCAAAACCAATTCTTCTTCTTCATTCTAGCAGAAACTATTGAAAATTCTGACGAATACATAGATTTAGTAGTGGTTTCCTTCCTAAAAGCCGCTTTCTCTCAAAATCTCTCATCAAAAATATTTTCTGTTCATTCGAGAGCAGCTGGAAAAAAAGCGTTCTCAGATCTCATATATCTGAACAGATCGGATTCAAAGACCGTATTAATCATAGAGTGATGTGATTGTTCAGAATGTATTCCATCTGTTTTATTTGATTTTATCCACCATACCGGCTTTATTTCGTTTCTTAGAATCAAACATTTCATGTGATCTTTGCCTAAAAATAAGGTCTCTCGTTTTACTGTAAACATTGCTGAATGAATATGACCCGTCTCGAATTTTTTCGGGTTAGACAAGTTCATGAGGTAATTCAAATAAAAACATTTATGACCAAGTTTAGGTTCTGTTCCTTTTTTGTAAGGTTCTCTGTTGGAAATATAAGCGTTTTATTGGTTTTTTGAGAGTGTTTGCAATGTTAGTATGGCTTACTTCTAACAATCCTAACTATGCTAACAATATTGTAAGAGAATTCCTAGAAAGAATGCTATCCGGCCAAAAAACAATTCGTGACATTTACAATTTCTCTAATTGGCTATCAGTCTCTAAGGGTCTCATTACCACAAAATTTTGATGAAAAACAACTCTAGATAACAGTGGTAGTGTTATATCAATGATGAGCAGTAAAGTAGAACTTCATTTCCCAAACGTCGCAACAAAACTTTTGATTGCTGGATTAGCCTGCTACTGTAGATTCATGATTCTACGACTTCCACCCTTGAATCCTATAGCTTTGTTATCTACCCATAGAAAACAGGTGGACAACAGAGCTACCGTACCCCTTCCATTCCAAATTTGATCTCCAATTTCTCCTTTTTTTCACGGGTTCTGACTCACTGATTCACATAAAAACAGATATTCCGAACTAGAGCTTCAACTCTTTTTGTATCGTGAGAAATTTCCACCTGATCTAACAAAATGCGATTTTTCAAGCTCCACCCCTGGGAGCTACAAAAACCGAGCAAAATCTCCCATGTGACTATCATCTACATCCGTTCATCCGTATCAGGATGATTTTTGAACGGAAATTTTCAATTTCCTATTTCCTTCAAAAAAACTTTTGCCAAATAGTATGACTTTTAAACTTCCCAAACTACCGTGACCTTTTGACTCAATCAAAAGCTTTTTACTCCATTTCTTCCTCATTTTTTCTTCCTCCTCATTACTTTTTTACATACCTCATTAGCCACGACGGCGCATTTGGTAGAGTTGAACAATGGAATGTTGATTGACATCGAATTAGATCCGTTACCTTTCCACCTGGAAAAAAGGCAAAATGCATTTAGTGTGGACACCGTTTTTTTTTGCTTCCGCATGCAAAGACTCACCTGCATTGTTCATACTTCCTTGGGTTCTCTGTCAAAACTCCACCGGAGAAAGGCTTGGCAAAACTTAGAGCTACCTCGATGTTAGATGATGTACAGGTTACTTTCTTTTCTGAAACATGGGGTTTGAAAATATAATTTGAAAATCAGAAGAAAATGAACCTGTGATCAACGATTCTCCTTGGGTGGGTCCGATGAGCTGAAAATTGAAAAAAGAAGATTTTCATTAAGAAACATTTCAATTTCATTTTCTCATTTTCATTCTTATTTTTCTTTAGATGCCCTTAGGTTATAGACCCAAGAAAAAAGAAACAGAAAAAAGAAGGGGTATAAAAGAGAACTTTTCATTCCACTTTTTCCAACTTATTATTTCTATGTGTTGCTTTTTGTATCAATTGTTCTGCTCCATATAAATTTTTAATATAATCCATCTCATTTCGAATTTCTCTTCTCTTTGCATCACAAACACTTTTCTTTCTCTCATCTATTAATTTCTTTTGCTGCTATGCTAAGGCTCATTTTCTGTTTGTATTCTTTTTGTTTTGTTTACGTTTTTACTAGTTACTATTATAAAATTTCAACACACATTGTTTTCATAGAGTAATAGAGTTTCTGTAATATATAAAAGTGGTTTTCTTATTCAGAAAAAGTGTAACCCAGAAATCAGTTATAATACGGAACCAGAAATCGCTAGGAAACGTTCACAAATAGGATGAGGGAGGATAATACTGTGGTGTTTTCGTACAAAGGTATTAGTTAACATGTGATAAAATAGGACTATGAAATCCAAGGTGAAGATGCTAACAAGTAGTTTTGTTCAGTTTACGGCAGATTGGTTCACTCTTTGTGACGCCTATCAGCAAAAAAGTAGAAAAATATGAATTCATCTTTATTGAGAAAAGATTTTATCCATAGAGAGCTACGGTAAGTCAAATCAATTTTCCTGGTCGAGTGGTACTACGGTAGATAATCTGTCTTCTTTTTTTTTTAAATTTGAAAAGCACCAAACTCGAAAATTGAGTGTTTGAAGTTTCATTTCTTAGCAGTTATTAATGAAACAGAGAGATATCGGTAATTTTGGTTTAGCATGATATTGAGTTAGAGGAAGTGTGGTATAATCTAAAAGATGCTAACAGTCTGGCATGGATTAGTTTGAAAAACATTGCGGGTACGGAATCCGCTTCAGCTAGTGTCTAAAAATCAGTTTGGAGCAAGATACGGTGTTCCAGAGTTTGAAAAATACACGTTGGTGGATTCATTATCACTATTGGTTTTCTCTGTGAATGTTCTTCAACTTAGGGGAAGAAAATAAGCCGACAGTGTGTATTTTTCTAATTTCACAGGCCTCTATCACCCTCCAAGTCGGTTTTTGACATTTCAATCCATATGAAAATATTGGTATCCTTCCAAATGGACAACTCTCGACTAAAAGAGAATAATGGGAATAAAAAGATAATATCCTTCCAACAGAAAGTTTGAGAAGAAATAGTCAGACCAGACTTTGGAAAATCTCACAGCATTTATTACTGGAAACTTTCACCCTTTCAAAAGTTTTAAATATCAAAATTCAGATCTTAGACTGTCTGAGACCAGGATTTATTCCTATTCATGGATTTTTCAAGTTCAAAAACTGACATTTTTAACTAGACTCCATGCCACTATTTCTCAGTAAGTCATCATTTGTCACGCTTACTTCTTCTCATAAATGGTATCTGATAACTTACCCATAGCAATATCCAAAATATCAACATTTTCTTGCCTCTTCCTCAAATTCTCCTACTGATCCTACCACTCCAAGTGCAAATGTTGCTTCTAAATAACCAAAAAAAGAATGAATAGAAAAAGGAACGTGTACAGGAAACAAGAGAAAGAGAGAGGGTAGGAATGCAAAATGGCTGTGAGGTGAAGGGAGGTATAATTACAGTAATATAGGTTAGGCGAGCCACCTCTCACGCCGAGAATAAAAAGAGAAAGAGGACACAGAAGGAGACATCGTCTTCTTCGGTCTTCCGAGAGCGTTTACGACGACAGACGGTAAGCAGTCACAGAAGGAAAAAGGGGCTTAGAAACGTTTCCCCCCTTCGGGTCGTCTTAAGGAAATGAGAGGTGGGCGGAGGAGGTTTGAAGATGTTGACCTTCGACACAGTCAAGATTTTTTGACATTTTCTTGTACACCGTGTCTCAAATCCGAAAATAATCGGCTTTAATCGCTCCTATTTTTGTAAATGGCTCGGAATTGTCGCAACAAGAGTGATTAGGGTCAGAACATGCAAAGATTTGTGAACCGAATCCTTAGAGGGATGATCAGTGTTTGATGTCATGGACATACAGATTTGTGTGCTGTGTTTGAAACGTCGAACACAGGGAAAACATACAAGGAGAGGGATTTGAATGATATGCACCTGACAATCCAGGATTTCCGTCTAAGATTAGACATGTTCTGATCTAAATCTGGACTAGGGCTTCTTCATGAATTCGGAATTGGTGAAGCGAATTCGCCATTCGAAACAACTGTTATTCACATATGTTTTATTTTTTATGAACATCATAGTCTTAGATTTGTGATTTGCAGTGTTAAGAATATATAGCTATATATAAGCTGAATTTTCAGAAAACATTCCACATTCATTCATAGAAATTTTTTCCATCTTAGTCACTGTATTCCCAGAGAGTATTCTAAAATAACTTCTTCAAATCCTCATTTCCGTTAGAAGTTCAATTGCACTCTTAACCCAACCAATCCGGATGAATTTCAATTTTCTACGGATTAGTTTCAAAACCCAAACGGATATTGAATGCATTCCTCTATATTGCCATAAATACATATACACAATACACAAGTGCCGGCAACCACTTTGCCTTCACATTTCCGGCCCCAAAAAAAGCATGGATTTCTGAAACTGGAGCCAATGAAAAAAAAAAACGAAGACATTCGTTTTTTTTGGTGCGGTGGTATTCCATTTCATGCGTTCATATTTGTTCTAATAATTTTTTTGCGGTGAGGCATTTTCTAACATTTTTTTTAGTCTATGGGTGGTGCGTAAGTTGTTAGCTCGGTTATCAGTTTTTGATGTATTTTTGATACTATACAAATTCAGTTCCACAACAAAAAAGGAACTTAATGCAGCACTATTAGAGTCTATGAATCTGAGATTTCAGAAAGGCATTTCATCAAATGTGGAACAACATTTGATGAAGCGAAACAATGTAGTTTCTCCTAGACCACTTTTGATCATCGATTCTAATTTCATTTTTCCAATCAGAAAATTATTTCGAGTAGAATACACTTGAGACTAAAAACATAACAACAGGCCTATTCAATCGCCTCATTTTCCTTCTATCTTGACCTAGCCTTGAGTTGATTGCGCAACAATTCAAAAGACACCTGTTGCGTTCTTCTAACCCCCGTCGTGGTCCTCATTTCCCTACCTAATACCTACAACCTGTCTCTCTTTCACTCGCATACTATTCAACCCTGCCCTGCCGTCTCGAGAAAATTTCTTGTGTCGTATGCTTCCTACTGTCAATCCACACCGTTCTTTTCTTTTCACCCTCACAACGCTCAAACAGTTTGTTTGTTTGCACGCGATCCTTTCTACCCCTCTCCTTCCCTCTCAGCGACTCTTCGCACTCTTTTCTTTTCTCATTCCTACTTTTTTGCACAGTTTTCAGTCTCCATATGTTTTAAATAGCGAGAAAGCTGAAATTCCCGGTGATTCATGTCTCTTTTTGCGTTGAATTCACAGTTGTTCAACTGAAAACCGTTCAAAAGCTTCTATGAAGTTCAAAAATTGTGTTATTACAAGCCAGTTTTTGTTACTGTTTGCTCAAAGACGAAATTTGCCAGGTCAAAACGGTTCTTACGTAATAGTAGAATTGTGCGCATAGTGTTTCGATCAAAAATTATCGTGATTTTCACAAAAAACCAACTAAAAGCTATGTGGATAGATGGCAAATTTGCATAAAAATGGGAAATTGTTATTTTTTTTGGGGCGCTAAATCAAATGTGATTTTTTCAAGGTTTGAATGCTTTCCCCCAGCTAGTTTTCATTATCTGAGGGTACGAAAAAAGAAAAAAGAGATCAATTGCCAATTCAAATCCTAAATTTATTTTTTCATGAACGTTTTTACAAATAGGGGGTTATGAGAGAAAAATTAGAACCTAATTTGTGGAAAAATGCTATGAGTTGACCTGGATCTTTTTTTTCATGAGCGGTATAATTCAATATTCCAAATAAAACGTCTTACAAAAGTATTTTTCATTTATACTGGTTCTAATAAGCCGAAACTTTTATGAAAAAACAAAGAACATTCGTCATTGAATCTCTTTCACAAGAGAAACACTCTTATCGAAAATAAAAAGGTCAAGAAATCGAAATGAAAACTACCTTTGTGAAAAAAAGAGAATGTGATGTAATGAGTATAATCTAACCACCGGAAAAGAAAATGGAATCCCCTTTTTTCTTCTCGCCGTTTCTAAATTGAGTAATGTACATAACCTGTCTCATAATTGTTCACTACTACGCAACCTTCACGATTTCGATGGCAAAAAGCAGTCGAAAGCTTTTAATTTACTTTCCGGACAATTTCTACTTCTTGGGAAGGTTACTACTCACTTTTTTACACGAATCGAGGGGGGAGAACTGAGATTTTGAGGGTTATAGCTGTGAGGCAGATGTTCCAAGAAACATGTGGGCGTGAATTCCAGAATCTGAATCCATTTTATCACAATCCATAACATTCCACCCCACGCTTGAGGCTCTTGTTCCATTTTGCTCTTTCAAACAAACACATTCTCAGGATAGTAGTTACAAACATATGCCTACTACACACATGTTCCATAAAAACGTGTAGTTTGCACAGAAGATTTCAACTGTTCGTGTTCAAAAATTACTTTCCGTCCTTTTCTCGTCTATTTGAACGTCGAATTAACCTATGACCACCGAAAAAAATGCTCGTTCCAGGGAAGAAACCACTTTGGAGTCATTGTAAACTGTCACTTTAACGGAAAAATGAAGAGTCAAACTCTGACACGATCTCCCTATGCGAATGGTAACAATGGAAATTTGACTCCAGCCAATATTGAAGCAAAAGCAATTGCTGTTCAGAATTTGAAAGGTTTGTTTGGTGAAAAATAATGATTTCAAAAGAATAAAAAGTGTTTCAGACGTGCTGAAGCTGACAACAATCAATCGTTTCTTGACCTCAACATACGAAGAGGATGCAAAGATTGTGGAGGTGAGGTTTTGAATGAGTAGCAGATGATCCTTGTTGTGTCTGTCATGGGAATCATGTCTTCAATTGAAATATGTTTCACAATGAAACATTATATTTCAATGAAACCGCAGTACAGGCCCGGTGAAAGTTCATTAATCGAAATTCTGGATTCACCAACAATAAAAATTTTGGTTTACGAGTCATCAAGCTTTGGGGCAGTATGGCCCAAGGATAAGTGTCCGGGGCTCCAAATCAGGGTCGATGAAGCCCAGGCTGGTCTGATGGTGATATGAGCTAAAAATGCAAATAAATTGCCTAGTTAGTCTCCCACAATTCGAGAATTGGGGATCTGGTGTAGACTCAATTTGGTAAGTTTTATCAAAAGTGTAAAAGTTTTGAAAGGTGACCTACAAATTTGAGTATAATCGAGACTCTCTCGATTGAAATTTATTTGGAGTGTTTGCAAGATGAACGGTACAATTTTAGCGATACCGCCTAGTGGAATAAACTTATCGAAATGTTCCTGGTACGATCAGTCTCCGTAACAGCTTATCTTATGTCTGAGTAACGAGTTATAAAAAATTTGAGTTCATTCTCACGCTTAATGCAGGGTTTAGGTAAAAAACACTATTCCCAAAAAAGGGAGATTCTCATAAGAATAGTTCTAAGTCCATCTGGCCATGAATCCGAAAACTGACCAATAAATAGACCCGATACGTGATAATCTACCGTGTCTTCTCAGGGATTTCTTCCAATTTGAAACTTTTTTTCCGAATTTCCATAATATGACAGATAAGTTTATTGTGGGATAGATTCTGAAAACAATTTCAACCTTGTCTTCAGTTTTTCCGTTATCCTTTGCAACCTGAGATCTCAAGTTCATTTTATGCATTCCTGCAAAATGCATTTTCAAATAAAACGTGTTGAAGAGTACTTCAGCATGACACTAAAATCGCACATTTTTCTGTGCACATCGTCCTCCCCTTCAAAACATATGTTTTCTAATGTTCTTTTTTTTTGCAGCGCAAGATCTTCACTGCAGTTTATCAAATGACGAAAGTGGGTTTGATTGATCGAGAGAAACGTGAGATTAACGCGATTTGGTTCACATTCGTTGGCCTTAGTGCTCAGAACATACGGCACTTGGAGATTTGCTCAATCACCGATTTCAACGCGCTGTTCAGCATCACAAACCAAGAGGTTTGGTCTTTCTCTTTGTCCTGTCCCTGTCCTTCCGACATTTTCCACTCTTCCACTATCTATCTTTTTTGCTCTTCCTTACAACACATCACAACAATTTTCCTGATTTTACACCAAATGGACACACATACACACAAACACTTACGCACACCGCTTACATATCTATTTCCTTCTCACACATTTTGCTGCTGATTAGGGTTCACAAGTTTCTCATTTTCCTTCTCCTTCATCCCTAGCATTTCCCCTCTACGTTTCCCATCAGTTTGGGTGTTTGGGAGGACGTTTTTCACGCTCTTTCCTTCTTTTTTCATCTCTTTTTCCTTCTCATCTCTTCTTTCTATCTTTCCACCTTCTACATTCTACTTTTTCTCTGTTTCTTTTCGGCTCTCTTCTGTCTCTAGAGGCCAGAGAACTGCGGCTCTTTTTTTTCCTGAATTTTTTTTTGCTCTCATTTGCTTTTCAGAAAAAAATTCAGAGTGAAAACAAGAAGGTAAAGCTAATTTTCGCATTTCACTGGAATTTTTTTCTGTCCAATTTAGTAATGGAAAATAGGCGCCACGAAATTTTCTCTCTACGGAATTTGATAGCTATCGCAGCGTGATTTAATTATCATCGCATTTCGTAATTGCAGCTCTCGTTTTTTTTCGTTGGCTTTTCGAAATTGTGCCTCTTGAGGCTCTTCTTTTCACATTTCTGGTCAAAATCATTGACTCTATATGGATTTTGTTGGAAAATATACATAAATAGTGCTCCCAAGAGGATTGAATTTCAAATGGCTATTACATTGACTTGTTTTACTAAGATTTCATTGGAAGCTATCGT
Source organism: Caenorhabditis brenneri (assembly GCA_000143925.2). Classification (NCBI taxonomy): domain Eukaryota; kingdom Metazoa; phylum Nematoda; class Chromadorea; order Rhabditida; family Rhabditidae; genus Caenorhabditis; species Caenorhabditis brenneri. The sequence goes on along the minus strand of GL379894.1, from coordinate 180,444 downwards.
TTTTCTCCGGTTTTTCTTCAGTTTTCGAGTCTGAAATGCCTTTTTTTTGACTGAGAAACGTGATTTTGCAACAAACATTTTTGGGATGCAAGAATCAAAGGATTCAAGGTAATTCAGTAGAAAATAGTAATGGTTTATTATTGGTCGAAGAAAACATTAAGATTGTGATAGAAAAATTTGAAATCCGAGGAATTCGATCGAAACCTCTTGGAAAAAAATTACAAATGAGATAATTATTTGAACAAAAATATGTTTCAAGAAATTCACGAGACATTAAAATAAAACTTTATCGAAAAATTTACTAGGATGATTCCTGTCAAAACGTTGAGGATTTTCTAACTTGCTTCGTTATATTACATTCGACTTTTATAGAATTTCTACTTCCAATTATTTTCTCAAAAAATCAGTTTCATCAATTTCTGAATGTTTGAAACTGTCATTCGATTTCATCTCCATTTCCATTCAAGTGTCAACTTAGCTACGCAGAATACGAAGTCTCTATAATTCTCATTTTGCATTTTTCATCTCGCAATCATCACATCCATCATCTCTTTCCTATACACATTCTGACGTTTACATAAAATGTTACTCCAAAAATGTCCACCACTTGTTTTTGCTTCATGTGTGGTATTCCTATATTTCCTCTCAGTTCTTTCCTATTTTCTAGGTTTTTTTGCTCCAAGGACGTCTTTCTCTTGTGTTCCTTTTTCTTCAACACCTGTTACTTTTCTTGTTTTCACTCACCATGCGTTTGTCTGTCTGTCATCACTTTTTTATGCTTCTACTTTTGTTTTTGTTACTTTTTTCCCTTAGTTTTATTTTTCTCCACGAGCAACTGGAGAAATAAAAGTTGTAAAGGTTTCTTTCAAAGCAAAATGTTAGTTTTCAGTTACGATCGCTCGCTGATCGTGGTCGGCTGGATGTGGAAACCAAACGTAAATTGTTGCAGTCTACTGTGATCTTGCAGAATCACTGGAACGGTGAGAATACTTTAGATTCAGATAAGAGAGATAACCGAAAAAAGAGAACTGCCCTAATTCATAACGACTGATTATCAATAAGAACAGGAGAGATATGAAAAGGGAGGCCTTGAGAACATCTCTGACCTTTTTTCTATACGTATATATGAGGAATGCGTCTTCTGTCTTATTCAGTCATTTTCGCAGTCTTTTATTCGAAACGGTAGGGGCTAGTTTTCGATAGCTATGGAAAATTTTTTCTACACCTTTTTTTTATTTCAATTTCCATCTTAACATTTCTATAATCCTCATTATTTTCAGCATATCACAGCCGCAAAGTCGTAGACGAACCAGCTGGTCCGTCTACTCCAGCAATCATTACACCCAATCCGCAATTCAACGTTCCATCACTATCTGTCACCAGTGCCAAAATGATCCAGTCTTCCAGTATGGGTTTTGGTAAGTTTCTGCTACACGTGAGCAAACTAAATACATTAGGGGGATGTCGCTGAGAAATGTTTGTCTGAGAAAGAGATACGAGAAGCACAGGAGGTACATGTGACAGTTGCAAAACGTGGGAACTACTTGTCAGGAAACATGGAAGGGATCTTTGACATTTTAGAGAAAAAAACGGGATGTTGCAGGAAAAGAAATTAAAGATACGGGTTGCAAAAACTCAAATTAAAATGCAAATTTCTTGCTAGAAGTGACTGATGATATCATAGAAATAAAATGAGCGTTGAAGCTGCGGAAAAATGGGAATTGTTCAAAATTTTTTTTGGAATGGAGGTAAAACTAGCATTTTTCATGATGGTGAGTAGCTGCATGTGACAGCACAACTTCCATCACAGAACACTGTGTAACGAAGAGCTCGCAAAGACACGGAAGACGAACAGCTCTATGCAGCTTTTATTCTCCATTTTTTTTAGGAAAATGAAAACAGGCTTGTCATCTATAAGTTAAGCTTGCGTACATGTATTAACTAACTGCACTAACAGCTTGATAAATTTAGGTGTAGCCTTGAAAACTGAAGAAAGACGTTTCATGTCCATATTTTTCAACGAAATGAACTAGAGCCATGTTTTTAGGGGACCCCGTATACCATCAAAATGATTGGGTTGCCCCGACACTTGTAGCTAATAATTACTATATAACATTAGATTTTAATTTATGTGAACATATGTTGGAACAGGCAACTAGTTCAAATGAACGAGAGCACTGGAAATTATTAAAAAAGAAAATAGGTCTAGTTGTACATTAGTTCTGGAAACTTATCTAATAAATGAAAGTTCTGACTTACTCAACTGTGTTTGGTCAATTTAGATAGTTATGTATAGTTGGTTCAAAGTGCAACCGAATCTTCAAAACCACATTGTTCTATTTTTGAAATGTTTCAATTCCAAAAAAGTTGGAAAATCTTGTTTTCATAGGCAAATGCAGCGATGCTTGCACAAAAAAACGTTATCAGTTGTTCACTGAAAAGTATGATTACAACGTGGTATGCGCGTTCAAAACTATGATTGTAACAGTTTCTAATTATTTTGATCATTGAATAACATATAGAAGAATCTCACAAATTGAACCACAAATCGAAACCTATTTCTCGATCCTTCATTATTTTTCGCCATCGTTTGATTTCAGCAAGTGCTGCCCCAAAGTCACCAAAGGCATCATCAAGACTCGTACATGCCATCCCACACAAATGGCACCGCTCCACTAAGTTTCGATTTAGTGGAGATGCGGTTTGCCATTTCTGTCAGAGACCTCTAGGATTTGGCTTCCTCAACGCATGGGAAAAGTGCAGATCGTGCAAGTGAGTTTTAATGAAATGTGAAAAGAGTTCTATTCGAGAAATAGGGTCAGAATAATTTTCGTTACTTGTGGAAAAATGGAATAGCAGAAATCTGAAATTGAGATGACTAGCAGTGGACAATAAGCAACGTGTTATCAATTAAACTATCTGAAGATAAGGGTTTCTGAAGATGTCATATATTCAAGTTCGGCTAAATTCGGAAAAAAATGTACCGGACTACTGAACTTGAACGTCAAAAACTTGGTTCAGAATTTGAAAAACCTGAAGGTTGACAGCAAACATATACTGCGTTAGAGCACAGTTTAATTGAAAATAAAAAAAAAAACTTGAGGGATTAGAAATGGGAGTTCAGATTCACAGTATTAGTCACTACAGAAATCTAGAAATAGGTTGGTGTAGTACATCCAAAATTCACGATGAATCATTATGAATGCAGGCGAAGAAATGAGGAAAACCCCATTGGTTTTATCGTGAATAGGTATCAGAACCCCTTTTTTATAGGTGTCCGATAAGATATTTTTATTGAAGCACAAATTTCCCGTCGAAAAAAAGTTGTTCATCCCGGAAAAACCACCGAAAGATCCCTTGATTTTTCTCAGTTTCTGATTTATTGTTCACTATTATAGGTTGCACATAGTTCAATGTTAGACTAATCTATCTCATCCCATATACAAAAAAAACCAAAAAAATCACTCACCCCTAATCGCAAAATGTTGTAGATGGAAAGTCCATACACAATGCAAAGGACGCGTTGGAGACTCATGTGGATTGACACCCGACCATTTGCGTTTCCTGTTCGACAAGCTGATCCAAGAGAATAATGGGGTTAGAGCTCCGAAAGAAGATTGAGTTCTTAAATAGTGTAATCCATTTTCTTTTAGGGCATGTGGAAAGACCCTCAATCGGTGCCCGGCTCGCGGTCCATGAATGAGCCCGCCTTTCAGTTTCCCGACACAGCAATTGACTCTTCATCCTCAACGAACAGCTCGGCTCCATCGACCCCCGCACTGCCTGCAGGAATCACTGGTAAGTGTATAAATTGATAAACAAAAGAGAGAAACGAGTGGGGTAGAAGAGCGTAACCGAAAAGTTTATAAAAACGAAAAAGAGAATCAATATAAAAGTGTGTTCTCATGTTATTTCCGTTGTTTCTTTCCTCCCCGTCGTTCATGACAACTCTTTTTGTCTTCTTCATACAATAAAACATCAGAAGGAGGAAGAAAAAAAGAACATGTCACAAGGAAAGAACTTTTTTGATGGAGCAAGAAGTATAGTGTGTCTGCCAATTATACCCCTCTCAGATTTCCCACACCAAGCTCAAATGTCAAATAAAATAATTTGATATTTTCAGGTAACGTCACTTCCTTAACGGCACCTTATCGCTCTGAGCGAAAGTTTCTTTTCCCGGATACCGAATCCTACTCTGGCCATAACCGTCTTCCAATCCTCGTTATCAGCGAGGGTGATCATCCAACCTCAACCGAAATTCAACAAGAGACAGAGAATCATCAGAAATCAGCCAGTCTCGCAGGCAACATTGAAAGTGAAGGTACAATAGTGGCGAATCAAGAAGATTCCGTCGGCAGTCACGACACAGAGGCCGAACCGGCGCCTAGTCAGGAAGCGGTGGATAAGTTCAACAAAAGAGCGGACGGCGGATTTACCTGGGAGCGGCACGCGTGGAATATGAGTACTATTCGAGGGCCAAATGCTCAGGTAAGACTATAAAAATTGGAGAAATTCTGCTATCGAAAAGTTGAAACTTTTGAATTTCTGAGCTTTCGAATGTTTCAATTTTCTCTAGCTTTTCTGAGAAAGAATAACTTACAATTATAACTTTTCTCTCATAGAGACTTAGTGCAAAGGCACTTTCCTCATCTTTGAAATTGATTAGAAATTAGTGGTGACGTAAATGATGTTTCATGAAGCGGAAAACATTCTTCACACTCATCACTGAATGTTTCATTCAAGACCTACCGTAAACTCCTTACGAATTCTTAGACTTCTTTTTCTTCTCACACTAGGATTACCAAAAAAAAAACACAACAAAGGGGAAGAAAAAGTAGAGCAGGAGGAGAAGAGGCGCGCATATTAACGTCGATCGATTCTCGCCTGGAGCCACGGCGCCAACATTGCATATATTTTGTGGGACCGCCCCAAGTACAAAAACTTTGGCTCCCCTCTCTTTTGCCCTATGTGTGGTGTTGAGCGGCTCTTCCACACACTGCTCTCTATCCCCTATCCCAGAGATATTCTCGCGTCTTCTTAGGATCTGCACACAGAACCACTTAATTTTCCATTCCGAATCCCTCTTCCAACTTTCCGTAATGGCGTTGCATGAAAAAACTGCTGAGAAGCAAGTGAGACCCACAGATGAGGTAAGCAGTAAAGTAGAATAAGTAAAACCGAGCATATGCAAACAAAGGCTTCCCCAAAAACGGGAAAAGGGTAAGAAAAGTGGTGTATGGAAATCGAGAAGTGGAAGAAAAAAGCAGCGCGGACAGGCGGAATAGTAAGGCACATCATAAAACACGCAAAATTTATGAGCTCACCGCTCGGGGCTCCCCCGCCCGCCCGTCTCCGTCGCGGAGCCACCACCACAAGGCCCCTTTGCTTTTCTTTTTTCATTTGTGCCACAAGCTCTCGGAAGAAGAAAAAAACACTGCTATTTTGATTCTCATACTTCTAGTACTAACGATTTCCTCATTCCAATTCATTATGGAACCACCAGTTAATGTGAACAAGTAGTTCGTTTATTGATTCTGATCGTTTTTTTGTTCAGGCCAGCTGGAATGAAGTCACCATTCAGTTGGACACCATCGAATTCGACAAACAACAACCTATTATTGGAAGAGGGCGCTTTGGACAAGTGCTCCGTGGGTACCATTACGGAGATGTTGCAGTAAAGATCTACAACATGGATCACATATCAGATGTTTCAAAACGAGCTGAAGAGTTCAAATTGGAGGTATCATCGTATAAGGTATGTCGCATCACGGGGTTGTCTAGACATAAACTGTACCCTAAGCCTATCGTATCTTATTATTCTTCTCCTTAACTACATTTTGATTAGGAAGACATCAAAAAGAGAAGTTCTGATTTCTTAATTAATCAAACTCACAACAGCTGACGCTGGTCGGCAAAACACAAACAAATATACACATCCGGTCGGAAGTTCTTCTTGAAGCTTACCTAACTTTACCTGAGATTAACCTAACTAAAAATGATATTATTCTAGAACACTCGTCATGACAACATTGCTCTCTTCCTGGGTTACTTTATGAACGACGGAAAGTACGGAATGGTGATGTCTCTTTCGCGTGGTAGCCAATCCTTGTACACTCTCTTGCACGTTGTTCGAGAGAAGCTTGACTTGCCAACCACTCGCAAGATTGCTCAACAAATCTGTCAAGCAGTGTCCTACTTGCACACCAAGAAGATTCTTCACAAGGATCTTCGGAGTAAAAATATCCTTCTCGAGAACAAAAACAAGGTGGTGATCACTGACTTTGGAATTGTTTCGTTGAAACGGCTCGCTCATCCAAGATGGTAACGAATTACTAGAATCACAGTGAATCTAAATTAGAAAATTTAGGAAGTCGTCTTATTACACTTCCAAGTACTGGACCAACTACATTGCTCCAGAGATTGCCATGCATATTCGAACGGAGTATGACGAGTATGAAAGTGAGGAGCTCCCATTCACAGAGCAATCGGATATCTATTCATTTGGGTACGAAACAATCTCACTAACTGAAAAAATATAAAAAATTGTTTCAGATGTGTCTGGTACGAAATGCTCACTGGGCTCCTCCCATATGAAGCAGAACTTCCACATACAATGATTTTGATGAAAGGACAGGGAGTGAAGCCACTTTTCCCAAATATTAAGTGTCCCCCTGAATTGAAGGTAGATTTTCGGAAAATGAGTATGAAGCCAATGTTTTACTTTCCAGGAACTCCTCGTGGCTTGCTGGAATACGGCCCAAGAGGAGCGTCCAACACTGTCTGACATCAACGCGAAACTAACGACGATTACAAAGAAACAACGTGTCAACCGCAGTCCAAGCTTCCCGGTTATGATGAAAAGTTACGAGTCAACCTTCTAAATATTCCCCAAATCCATGCATTCTGACCAAATGTAGTGTAGAATTGTCAATTTTCAAGACAAAAAAACCGATTTCCGTTTTGAATGTGATATAACATGATAATCTCATAACCCTCCGCACACAGTTCTCTCATGCTTGTAGATTCCTTCCCTTTGTAAGCTTATCAAAGCTAATTCCACACCTGTGTAGATCGCTTTTTATGGTGATGAATTAACCGAAATAAATGAATCTGTAGATAAATAAGTTTATTCTCAGCAAAGCAAACTTTAGACTGTGGTGGAAAAGCAAAAGAAAACCCGAAAAAATTCGGAGATACAAGGAATTATACAATTATACAATCACTTTCTACTCATTGAGAAGATTGCGACGAGTCCGGCCAATGCGAGAGCTCCACCTCCGACAATAGCAGCTCCGATGAGACCATCTGAAAACACCCAGGGTCAAACTCAAAGCAATCTAGATCCCTACGTATTCGGAAAAAGTCATCATGAATAAATTCTTACCGTGGGTCATCGCCGACTTTATGTTCTCCTTCAAAGTCTTAGCTTGCTGATTGTCTCCTTCAGCCTCAAGGAGTACATCAATGTACCCGAGAGCTACATCGTATTGTTTCATACGAGCGTGAGCAACTGCCAAATAGTAGACGTAGTTCCGTTTGCTTGTTCTGTCTTCATCATCGCGGAGCAGTTCTGAAAATGAATATGGTTATTAGAACCAGATTCTAGGATGAAAACAGAAAATATTTTGATGAGGTGGTGGTCTAGGAATTTTAGTTGTTTTCTACGCGCTGAATGTCTAGGTAACGGAAGTTTTGATACTTTAAATTTGGTGAACTCTTATAACTTTTCCGTACATTCTCACAGACTGCCCATGAGGTTTCACAGTAAGCTTTTAGGTTGTGATTTCGTTGTTAAAAACATGGGGTAGTTTAACCTGCGGGGAAGTTTCGTGAAGACTTCGTTTCCCCCACCTCTTACACCCGCGAGAAAAAAATGTCTGTGAAAAACTTGTGAAAAAGTTATACCGTTTTGCCGAGTGTCATAAGTCTGGAAAATAAGTTCAAGGTGACCGATCCTAATCGACCCAAAACTCTACATTTTTGAATTTGTTCAATCTAAGCCAATTCCGATTTTTTCCAAAACCGTATTACGACATTCAATGACGCAACATTTTCATTTATCAAAATATAATATCAGGTTTTTTATCTAATAATTTTTTATCACCCGAATAGTCATAACACTGCCAAAACCTGTTTTCTTGATAGGAATCCATCAATGTTATGAAAATGGATACTCGCAAGAATGGATCTTGGATTGTTAGCCGTCAACCGTTAGCTTAACCCTCATGCAATTGTTTTCTTTTACCCCCGATTCTATAAGAGTGTTCCATTTGTCACTTTCGAAATGGGTCACATATATCACCACAGGAGGCATTCTTCTCACTTGATGCATCATTCTTGTTCTTCTTGCACTTTTCACCCATCCAAAACAGGTAGGGAAGCCACCTTAGAAAAAGGAGGGGATACAAAAATCTCGGATCCTAACCACACCAGTTTTACGTTACGCTTTTTATAAAAAGGAAAATTAGCATTCAATCCTTCCCCTTGCCACTTTGCCTTTTCGCTTATTTTCTTTTTCTGACCGCTTCTTATTCCTACAAATGAGAGACGGCTAGTTTAGGGGCTTTTCCGCCTCAACAGGTGAATGAGTCTGATTGGGGGGCCACCGGTACTCACTCTCGAGACACACGATTCCCTCCTTCACGTCCAGTTTGTTCCTAGATCCAATCATGGCGTGCGCAAAGGCAAATGTCGATCCGGCACTTGGAGATCCTCTGGCGCATTGACGCATGTACTGCTCTCGGGCTGTCTGTAAAGTATTCAATTTTTGAAATTGGGTTTTTCGTTCGGGTCTATGTTTTTATTAACGATCAGTTATAGTATGGAATTAGAGAATTTGCGAAGATCATTTCTCAAAGGCCATCGCGAATAGGATTCGTATAGCCGTAGGATTTTTCGAATGGATTTAACCAAAATGTATGAAAATGAAGCTCCGTTAGCACACATTTAATATTTTAGCACTGTAATCTTCAGAATTAACAATTGTGTTGCAAAAACTCAGAAGATAATCGAGCTATATCAGCCAGAGGTTTTTTTAACAATTGACTTTTGTGAAAACATTCTATGAAATTTTGTAGTTTTCTGAAAAACTGACTTTTGTGATCCAAAATTCAATAGTTTCCCTATTCATTCAACCTGATAAAAATCAAATTTAGCTCAGCCGTTCATGCCAAAAACAAAAAATCCAAAACAAAACTTTTGAAGTCCCTTTCTGTGAAAACCATGCTAAATAAAAACATATTTCTTTTGCCTTGTATTTTCCTGCTATCTCAATCATAAATCACTACTTTTTGTTGATATTTCCTGGTTTTCGATCATTTCCTTCCTTCTCCCTAATTCCATGTTAGCCGATACTTTTTCTCCCCTCATATGACAATTCTTCATTCAATTCTTACCATCAGAACAGCAGGACTTGTCCGCTCCTCAAGAATACTTCCGTAATCCATTGTCGTTTTAGTTCCTACAAAATAAAAAATGCGTATCAAGTGTTATTATGTAAATGGGGAAACAATTGAGGAAGAGAGATTCATTGAGAAAGTAGATTAGGATCGGAAGAAGCATAAAGAATCCGATAAGCGGAGAGAAATGTGGATGAATAAAGTTACAAGAAAAGCCATGATCGAATCATCAAGTATATGTATCATTGCGCGCTGTCTCGCGTCACTAATAAGTTGACCTACAGATGAGATAAGGCCCATTTTGTCTCATTCGCGCCATAGATGCTATGTCGGATATCCCTCAAGACTATCTGTTCGGATCGCCCATTACTTGTGTCGCGCATCGTTCACTGTCTTCTTTGCTTTTGATTTCACTCATTTCCATTTTCTAAAGACACAAATTCGCTTTCCTCTCTTTTCAAATTCACTTGTTACTGAACTAATCCAATTATTAAGGACCCCAACCTTGTACAGTATGAAGATATGAGCAACTCTATCTCGAAAGTGTCAGTTTTATTCCTTATTTTTTCAAGCTCTCAACTTGCCCAGGTGAGTGAACGCAAAAGTTTGATAGGTACTCCTAAATGTATTTGTTTTGCAGGGTCTATCAAAAATTTCTATTGGTCTGAGGCCTTATCAATACCAGTATGTAGAACCAGATTATAATGAGAAATACAAGTATGAAGGAGAGAAACTGGCACCGATTTCAGTACCGGAAGAGGAAATTCCAGCCTTTAGAACAGTAGAATTTGCAAGGATACCGAATGAATTTGAAGGTTCCGCAAATGCATTTAGGACAATGAATATAGAAAACACAGTAAGTGATGATTTCCATTGGGAAACCGTGTTTCTACCCAAAATTGTTTCGGACCGGACAAGGCCAGAAGGCTCGTCAGGTCAAGTAAACTTTGAGCATAGTGGTGTGCTTGAAATTTCATTCCACCGAGTTTGAGTCCTATTTTAGCTAAGAGCCGAGAAGAGATCCGCTTGAAAAATGGAAAAGTACGGGCATCATATTTGAAATGAGGTTTTCGATATGTGAAAACCCCTTGAAAATCTGACAAAAACTAAATGAGCTAGCCTCGAGGAGGGAATCACTTTACGTTAAAAACACAGAAAAGGTGTAGTAGAATAATTGTCGAATGGTCAATGAATATCAGTCTTGTAGTGAGAATTCAAGGAGCTCGATCAGTGCGAGCAATTTAGAAAAGTCCTAAGCCTGAAAGGCGGCCCAGTTGAATATACAGTGAAGGGTCTGCTGCGTAGGTCATGTTGTTAGTTGCTCTAATCGCCCCTTTTCGCTAAGACAGTTTGTGTCTCATAGTATGCATGTATCATTTTACCGAACACGGAAATATGATAATAATAATTATAAAAAATTGTGTAAGGGAGGTGTTACGAAAATTTCGAAAGTTCCTCACGAGGGTTTTTTTCTCTAGATTTTTGTTCAAGATTTCGTTTTTCACCTCTCACCACTCTTCTACTAGGTTGTTTTAGATGGTATATCCCGTTGAAGCAACAAAAACATTGGCAAGACAATTTAAAACAAAGTGAGAATTCTCTGTCAACAAAACAAAGGGCAAAAAGTGCATCTCCGAAAAAATCTACACAAAAAACTGCATAACTTATGTAAATAATTTTTGTGTAAAAGCTTGGAAACAACTGGGATAAAGGACAACTCTAAAACACCAAATCAGCTTTCAAAAACAGCTTAATTGTCAGTTTTACTCACTTTTATACAAACCTGAAGCTGTTTCTCGCTTTCTCCGCTACGAAAAACCAAAATTCAACGCTAGGAACACGTAATTTTCATTTCAAAATCGCATTTTTCAGGCTACAATCATCCCAGAAAACGTGAAGCCAATTATTCCAAAAAAGAAGAAAACGAAGAAGCGAAAACCAAAACGAAAGCCAAAGAAAATGCATTTACGTCGAGTGTTTAAAACGAGTGAGTGTTGAAATGAAGCACGCGCTTGATTCTAGAAAATTCATCAAAACATTGCGAAATATAAATATACGCTTCATTGATTTCAGGGCTGATAACAACTACTCCCCGCCCTCTGATGATAGAGGAAAACAGAATAGATGTGGATCCCATGGAAACCACGACGAATGTAATAAACCTAGCTGTAAGAGTGCATTCGCGTGAGAAAATGTTAACGCATGAGATATTTCAGCCAATTTTCGACGCAGATACTGGAACATCATATACTCAAACGGAGTTGAATAGGATATGTTCGGAAACTGTTCACGTTAGCAAAGGATTTGGAATCTCCGATATTGAAAGTTTTGCCAAAAATAATTGTTTTCTGATTCGTTTGTATTATCCCAGTGTTACATGTTCTCAAATCAATCAACTAGTTGGATATTGTAGAGAGAATGGTCTAATAAACGGTTAATAATTGTTATTTCTCGTGTTCTTCATCGAAAAATTACTCAAAATTCGCCGAAAAACGGTCGGAAACTATAGAAAACAAACAATTCGGTAAACCTCTGCCGGGGTAAATCGACACACACACAGTGTACACTTTAAAGGCACACACAATTTTCGCCGGTTTTCGCGGCAAGACCCGCGGAGAGGGGGGAGTCTCCTCTCTCGACGGCGGAGAGACTACACGTTGTACGGCCTGGGGGGTCACCGCTGTTGTCCTCAATTCTAAGGCTGATCGATTTTCCACACCGCTTGTCTCCTTTTGAATGACATAACCGTGTAAATAGGGTCATTAATGACTAATTAAAGGTGCTATTAAAATTTTTAATTATTTCTTCTAGCTTTAACTTTATTTGAACAGTACTTTTCTCTACTTCCGTATTGTTTTTCTCTGTCAAAACGTTATTTTTTCTTAATTTTCAAAAAAGAAAACAAATTACAGTTGGGTCCAAATGAGCTTCTACTGGCAGCAAGGCCTGCAGCAACAGGACACGGGTCAATCCACTCAACAGCAGCCACAACAAGGACAATGGGACTTTATAAACCTCGGAGGAGCACCGGCGCCACAACATCAATGGAATCCGACGGCTCACCAGCAACAACAGCCACAGAACAACTACTATTATCAGGCAACACCTCAACAACAGCAAGCTAACGCTTATGCTGCTCAACAACAGCAACAATATAATGGTTAGTTTGTGAAAAAAAAAATTTTTGATTATGAAAATGAAAACCAAAGTAGCGAAAACCAAAAAGTGCAACAAATTCTCTTGTGTGCAAGTAGTTTTTGAAATTTTGTTTCGCTTCAGTGAACCTGAAAGATTGAGAAAGCAGAAATGTTATTCACTGATGATTTTTCGATGCATTTTTTGTTTCTCATGAAAAAAAATGTTTCGTGAGAAATCTTTATTACTCTGTTATGAGAAAAAAATTGGTCTTCGTTTCCGGGGGATAACATATAAATACCACCCCAAACGAATATTTTCGTCTTCTCTACCTCTCCAAACTCGCTATTTTCAGTACCGGTGCAACATCAGTCTGCAGAGCAAAATTACCAACAGTGGACTCAACAACCTCCACAACCTCAAGCAGTCCCACAGGTCCAGCACCAACCGCAATTATCAAAACCAAAGGTATGTTGCTTTCTTGCATAATTGCTTTGCGTTTGTTTAGTATGTGTGTTCGCTCGGAAATGTGTGTTGATGGGAGAGACGCGGAGAGAACGGTCATTCATTATTTTATAATCCTTTGTCTTCTTGATGAATGAGAACAGAATCTAATAATAAAAGATTGGGCATGCTTAGATGATGATATTTTAGATAAGCGGTGTTGTGGAAAATAAATTATGGCGTTAAAAAAAAAGGTTGTTTTTATCTGGCAAATATAGTTCATTTGCTAACACAAAATTTGAAGAACAAGTTTCCACTGTTGTGTGTAGTTTTCACTGAAAACGAATAACGCCGTTTCGACAAAAATGTAAATTGTAGTCGCCGTGCAATTCCATCTCTTTCTGAATAGATGATAGAACTAATTTAAAAAAATAATCCACCGCTTCGAGAGTCCTCCTATCATAATCTCTCATCTGAATTATTCATTCTGTGACCCTCATTTTTATCTCAATAGAATCATCTCTCGTTAGACAATTCCCAGGGCCCTATAAAAGAAAGTTGTAGGTTTTTGGCTATGCATTCATAGAAATAGGCAGAAACTTAGACTTTTTCGGAGAATTGGAGTTTATTTTTCGAAGGATACGTGCACTTTTCAAGAGTGATCGACTCTCGAGGCATTTGTGACTACGTCTTTCTTTTAGAATACTATGAATTTATCCAAGACTTGAGCATAATCGGCCTCATGATTGATCTATGATTTGACACGTTGAAGGGTAGAGTAGTGACATTATTTCTTTTTATTTCTGCGGGGAATAGGACTAACGCATATTCCCAAAGCGTTCACATGGGAAGCTTGTTACTTAGCTACTTGTCAGAAAATACTGTTGATAGTACAGAAAACGTTTTGCAGGTTCGATACCGATTGCCATATTACTAGACTTAAGTGATAGTTTTAATGACATTCATTCAGCAAACTCGGGACGCATAAGTGTTTTATTTACAGAATAAAACAACATAAAAATTTGTGAGTAGCATTATAGTCTTTTTATATTTCAATATTTCTAATGACTTGCAACAGCGGCGACATATAACGCACCATCATCAGGCGAACGCACTCGTTTTTTTATCAGTGTTTCTGAATTTAAGTTTGGCAAAAACCACAACTAACTCAAACATTATCCAAATCTTTGCGACCATTATTCTCTCTTTTAAGTGGTTCCCCGCGATAGTGCTGAACTATGAAAATCACCGGCAGCAATAAGTAAGACCAAAACCAGAAATTCGCGAAGTATTGACTGAGGTTGGTAGGCCTTAGCTGTGCGTGGGTCAGTTTTTCAAAAATTCTAGGCCAAACTCATTAGTTTCGGAATTTGTACGAGTATTCAGCTTTGATCAGTACACAACGCAGGTTGAAGTAGAAAATTGCGCACCATAAAAATTCATGGAATGCCAGATTCCTCATCCATAAATAGCACAACTTACTGCAACACAATACCAACTGTTCTGTTTTTCAGGTGCAACAGATAGAGCATACACCAATTCTCTCGCAACAAGCTCAACAACTTCAACAAACGCAGCAGGAGCATCCGCCGCCACCAACTCAAAATCAGACCCAACAGGTCCAGCAGCACCAAACCTATCAGCCTGTACCTCCACAACTAGCCCCTTCGTATCATCAGGCTCCACCAACCAATAATGTGACCGCCAAACCTCCAAAAAAGGAGCCACAACCACCTGCTCAGACCTTCCAACCACCACCTGTGCCACAGCTGGTCTCGGCGCCACCATCGAAAGAAAGGACCCCAGAGCCTTCATCTGCTCCGCAGGTGTCTCAGTGTTCCTCGGTGCCGGTCCCAAACCCACCAGTGTTGGCTCCTCCTGCAATACCACCAGCTAAGAAAGTGAGTGTTTGATCCGAAAATTCTCATTCAGTTTTTCCCTATATGTTTAGTTTCCTAGCCATTGCTTTCATTAGTTTCATCAGGCTATCATTTCCAATTCCGCATGTCGTTCCCATAGTATTGTTTCATTTGCATGTCTATTATTTTTAGGAGGAGCATCTCACGATCGCCGCCCCAATTGTAGTGGAAGAATCGAAGACAAAAGTGACACCAACATCATCGGAAGACGATTGGGAGAAAGCTGATATGGAAGTTCAACGTGTTGATGATGAGGTAGGAATGATGAATAACTAATTAGATATTGTTTGTGATACTGAATGTGTACTGTACTTTTAACGAACGGCATGCTTTTCCGCTATTCTCTATCCAACTTTGTAGTTATAGTAACAATTAGTTCGAGCATTAAGGGAAACTTCATCTAATATGCGTTTGTTCCAGAATAAACGTCAAAAAGCAGTGAAACCTACTGCAACTCCAGTTGAGAAACCAGAAGAGTCTCGAGAGTCATCGTCGTTGGGAGGATCGTGGTCTCAGCAGGACACCGAGCCATCGGAGAGAAGTTCAGTGGAGCCAGTGGAGATTTTGGAGCATCCAGTGATTGTTGTAGAAGAGAAGGAGGAGAAGACACCAAGAGTTTCGATGTCAGAGGTTAGTGATCGTTCGATAACCAATTTTGCTGCCTAATAACCTGGGAACTAGCACTTCTGAACTCGGGTTCAATTACAAGCGGTAGTACTGGCCAGTCGATTGTTGCCGGCAGATTCTTTGTTGGAAATCAGGAGAGTGTTAGCTTTCTGTCAAAATTTATTCAACCTCTGATCTGAATCAAGATGCACCGTAGTCTGGAATTTGTCAGATACCATTCTGAATGTGGTTCTACTCCAGAATTATAGCTTTAACTTGAGCAGCTATTGGTTGGAATCTGGTCGGTTGTCAGATTTTGGGCAATGTTTCCCATGTTCTGCGTTGACGTTTGTCGTCTTCTGCTTGCACTTCTGCTCAAATGCGACCAGCTAGAAGTTGCCGACGACAACCGAGCACTTGAAAATTAGCTAAATTTTCTAGATAATCGGGGTTCTCTCTACTTCTCTAATTTCACACCTATTGATGCTATTTTTTTCCAGAACCACGAGCAGACTCCCACCAGCTTCGATACAGCAATCTCTATTTCCGAGGAGCCACGCGATGAGTCACCAGAAATTGCCGGTCATCCCAACCAAAACACTTCTGTCGTCTTGAACTCGACCAACAGTACATTGGAAGCAATTGCTACCAGCACACCGAAAGACTCGAAACTGGAAAAGTGAGATTGCAACTAATCAAAATAATTGCTACGTTTTTCCTTATTTCAGACGATCTTCGGTGTCATCTCAAGGAACTATTGGTGCTGAGAGGAAGAAGAAGGACAAGTCGCATGAAAAGATGGAGAATATTTCCAAGAAAGCTGCTGAAAAACTTGCTGAGCGAGAGGAAGCTTCTGGAAACAATAGTGATAGCACACTGGCGTCAAAACCAGAGTTTGTCAGAGGAGATGCTAGGGCCAGTTACCGCGAGTGCAAGAAAGCGTATCTGGCTATCTGGGACAGATTGAATATCATGAGAACTGATCCTCATCACAGTGAATTCCGTCCATCATCAAAACTAGCGAATCCTCTTCTGGCTGCTGCAGGACTCTCCCGTCATCATCCAGCAATTCGTCGAGAATCTACCGGCGGACGCAATGATGGAAGAGCTTCTGTTCCCCTTCACCATAGTCAAAGTTTCAATGAGAATATGTATGCTGAGAATGGAGGACGAAGAAGTCGAGTTAGTCGCCTGGATCCAAACGGTCGTCCATCTTCTCGTCATGCTCCTGGATACAACTCTGTTAACCACATGGATCCCAGAATGATGTACGATCAACGAGGCTACATGCAACAGCAAGGATATCGTGCCGGACGGTATAGTGCCATTGGAATGCCATATGATCCACGAAGACCGCCATCTTCTCACGGTGTTGACCCTCACCACTTTTATGGTCAAGAACCCCAAGAGACCTCAAGTATCTCGGAAAGTGAAGAAGAAGAGGATGGAGAGAGTGATGACGAGGTTCGTGGATACAATATGCAACAAGAGCAATTCTACAGAGGGCAAGGAGCACCACAACACTATCAGCATTCACATCAAGGAGACGATGATGGAAAGGCGCTTTATTATTGTGGAGTTGTTCATGTGAATATGGACACATGGCGTCGTCTCAAGGATAAGCATGGAATCCCACCAGAGTTCTACAACTTGAACCCAATTGAGAAAGCGGCGTTTATGTTCTACACAGTGGTTTTCAAGCAGCCATATAGGAATGTTGATGCTTTCCACAACAGGTTCAATCGGGAATTCTACAAATATGTGTGCGCTGGTGACTCCAACGATGATGCTTTGTTCAAGGTGAGATAGTTTTTTGGCAGAACATTAGTCTCATTTAGTGAACTGGGGTGCTCATTTTTCTTCTGTATTCACAAAACAAAAATCAATTGAGTCCATAGGGGGAGTGGATGATTGAAATGAGTGATATCAATTGACGTTTGAAAGGGAGAAATGATTAGTTGCTCAAATCAAAAAGTAAATACTGTACTCTGAAACTTTGTGAAAGTAAAAGTCAAATTTTTATTGTACGTCAAGCTCTCTTCGGTTTTGCGTCGAATCAGTATTGTGAAACTGCCGCCGACGCGTGAAAACCGTCGTAGATTTTGACCTCAGGGTATTCATTCAAGTATTGTCCACGTGATAGTTTTGCATTGGAATATCCACAGCACAACCACAAACCGATGCGAGTTCCTGGCAGCATAAGCACAACATTATAGAGCCGACTCGGTAGCATATCGGAAACAATTATTTTGTTGATTCGACTCATTCACAGTGTCACAGCATTAAAACGCACCTAAGGTACAGGCGAACGCCCCTTTTCTCGTGCCTGATGCGGGTTTTTTCACATGAGAAGGTTCTATAGCGGCTTTTATCTAGAAACTGTCTTAGCGAACTTACGAACGAAAAAATAACTTGCAAAAACCGCTCAAGGCTTAAAAACTAAATCGAGTTCATTTCAGATCTGCCGCTCAATGCAGCAACAGTATATCGAACGACAGAAGGAAAAGCAGCTTGCCGACCAGAACATGAAGGCTCTTTTGTTCAGTGACGATACTGACGGGTAAGTTCACAACCAACATCTACATTTGCTACCATAGCTAGTAGCCTCAATACCATACATATGATTCAGTGATAACATCAATTATCCAACGAACCTGAACCCCGTCGAGCTCCCGAAAAGTATTATTATCAGAAGGTTAAGACAATTTTTTGGGATACCAATCTGTTTTTTTCACTTTCGACCTTATGGACATTCTGTTATTTTCCTTATTTGTTGTGTTCATTAATACATCGGGTTTATAAATAAAAAAAAAAAAAAAAAATAAAATTTACCTTCTGTTCAGCGGTTCTATCCTTTCTGTCTTTTTCATTAGGGTTATCGTTTGGGTTCAGTTTTTCAATGATGAAATATGTTTTTACAGACAAAGTGAGATCAATAGTGTCTACGAGGAGTCACTCAATGCATATGACATCTACAACAATGGACCACTCAAGTTCACCTGTCCACATAGCTTTCTCCACATTTCCACTGGTGGCCAAATAATCTCGATCCAGCCTGACCAATCCATCTCTGCTGTGGTTTTCGACGACATCAAGTCAGTACTGAAGGATATTCCAACATTGCAAGTCAAGGACGCTGCGATGAATTTCAAGGGACCACTGTTACCACATCAAACCGCTCCACACACTGTTCGTTTGTACATCACCAAGCAGATTGAGGCTATCAAGCGATCAGCAGTTGCGCAGGAGAATCCGGAAGCAAATGATGTCGTGGAGTCGTTACTGGTCTGGCAGCTTCTGGAGACAATGGTTAGACAGCAAGGAGTGAGTTTGAAACATTTTTTTACCTAACTGATGATTGATTTTCAGAATATCACTGGTCCTGACATTGCTGACCTTCTTGGAATCATGAATGTGAACATCGAGGCACCACCACAACCATCTAGTATCACTCCAGCTCTTAATCAGTTTACTCATTTCCTCCTAGGAGGACATATCGATGAAGCTGTTGAAAGCGCGATGAGAAACGGATTGTTCGCTGATGCCCTTGTTCTAACCCGCCGATTATTCCCAAATGATGAGCGAAGAATTGAACAGATTGAGAGTCGATTCTTGCAAACAAGATCATTGAACAATCCAGTCACCACTCTGGTATCTGTTGCAAAAGGAGAGAATGCTCCAGTTTTGACTAATCCCCCACTTGATGATCATATGAGCTGGAGAACACATGCCGCTATCATTCTGGCAAACCTTGGAGAGCGTGAAACCGCTTTGAGCACCATCCACAAGCTTGGACAAGCTCTTGCCAAGAGAGATTACCACTGTGCTGCTGATTTCTGTTTCCTCGTATGTGGAGTGTTAGGAGGAAAGAATCCATTTGAGCCAGAGCTGACTCCGTAAGTTTCGCCTCATGAGAGATATCCATTCATCTATTACACTTTTAGAGAAGGAGAGGAGGATTACCGCCGCTATATCTCGTTGGTCAACTCGGATATCCCGGATAACGAGGCTAATCCAAAGTGTCAATACGGCTTCCTGCTCACCGACTTACATGCCACAGAGATTTTCGATTACGCTTTCCGATTGAAACCCGACCGCGAGTCTCTTCTGTCAAGATCTGTGGAGTATCAAACGACTCGTGTGAAGTATGCCAAACTATTGGCTAACCATGGATTTAACTCTGACGCCTACAGGTCATTTTTTTACTGTGAGTGTAAAAATATTAACGAAACATATTCCAGGTACTGCACAGAAATCGCTCGTGAAATCTGGTTCCATCTGCCTCTTTTCAAAGTAGAGGACCTCTTGGAACTGTGTGATTTGGCGGATTCTCTCTACCATAAGGCTGACGTCAATCCACAAGACACTCAGTGGATTCATGATTTGAGAGCAACGCTGGAAGCTGGATTCGTGGCAAGACAGCCATTGGAAACTGTTACTGAAACTGTGACCGAGCCAGTGAATGTGGAGGAACCACCACCACAGAATTATGGATACCAACAACAGCAGCCAGAACTAGCAGAATTACCTCCGAGTCAGCCGGATATGACGAGGCAAGTTTGACTGCTTTATAGTAAAATTCATATGTTATGGAACAACGCAGAATAGAATCTAAAATGTGAGAGGTCGCAATGAGGCGCGCAGTTTTTTGATTTGTTCTCTAATAGCCATCGTGCGCTTAAAAAAACCATAGCAATGATATGGATCACCCATACTTTGTCTCCTGGGAACGTTCCAATATTATTTGGTTTCGCCTTCAATCACCTAAAGTTTCGAGAAGAGTTCACATTCTAGTTCAAACTATCCTGACAGTAGAACCATATTAGTGTGCGCAACGGCGAAACTAAAATGAACATTAACAAAAACTTGTGACTAACTTCGCCTAGACTTAGGGTTAGATAAATTCACATGCTGTTCTCAGGGCTTTCGAGATCCAAATGTATTAGGATACGCTTATTTGGAATTCAGGTCAATGTTTTGGTGTTTAGCGAGGTTTCGCAACCCGTCTCATCACCAATCCTGGGTCTAAATGAGTTTAAAAAGAATATTCGTGACAATAGTATTCCACAAATCCAGACAAAGATAGTCACACACATTTCTTGTAACCGTTACACACTGGAATGTCAGTTTTCAAGTTATTTTGACTTGAATGCTGTTTGCGCTGTTAAGCACTTTCTTTCTTTCTTTATAGTACAAAAATACAGTTTAAACTCGCTAGTAGAACTGTGGAGTCATGCTGATTTTCAAATTTTGAGAACAACAAACTATAATAAACTTTTTGTAGATCCGAAGTAACACCGATCCACATGTCGAAGCGGGAACCTACCCCACCACCAGCTCCTTCTGCATTCACTGCTCCATTTGAATACCACCCACCTCAACAGGAACACCCATCACAGTACCAACAACAATACTTCCATGAGGAACCTACACATGTGCCACCAACGCCTACCGGATCAGTTTACCAGGAGCACCATGCACCAAACCCGGAGTCTGCTTTCTCTTACCATCAACCACAGGAGCAGCCATCATCCCCAATAGACGGATTCACAACACCTCCAGATTTCATGGATGGGCCATTAACAATGGCTTCTTCACCACCATCGTTCCCACCAGTTGCTGAACAAACTGCTCCGCCACCAATGGAACCCATTCCACCTGCTCAACAACCTCAACAAAACCATGATGCTGTTCAACAACAGGCACCATTGAACAACAGAGCTGAGCAACAAAACAATAGTCAAGGGTGGTTAAAATCGATTCAAAGTACAGTGCAGAAAGCACTACCGGGACAAAACCCAATGAATCTTCCTGAGGACAAAAACCCGTCTATTGTCTGGGACAGCACACAAAATAAATATGTCGGACCAGGAGTTGAACAAGAGCCAGTCGCGCCACCACCACCAGTTGCCGCCGCAGCTCCAGTGGCACCACAAGGAGGAGGACTGAGAGCGGCTAGAGGAGGTAAGCATGAGAATTGATTCTATTTAGTTGGCTAGAGCCAGATGAGCAAATGCGTTTGACACAAATTGATTGATTTCCAGCCTCTCGCTACGCAAAAGTTGGTCTGGCCTCTTCTACCGCTTCCCAACCACCAGCTGGAATGATGCCACAGGCTCCACCAACCGCAAGTTTTGGGTTCATGCCGGCGCCAGTTGACGATGACTCTGAGCCATTCGACCCGTTCAGCGGACAAGCCAACCCCACGATACAGCAATACACTAAAATGCCAGCTGATGAGTAACTGAATACTCATTGAATGGTACTTCAGTAAATTGTTCTATACACCTAAGTACTTTGTCATTAATTATTATGTTGTCGCGGTACAAAGAACCTTCATCGCTAAGGCAGTCCCGCACTGCCAAACACCATGCAAGTGGGAGAGCGGAGTGTCGTTGCGATGGTCGATCGGATTACCGCGAAAACATAATGTACTATTTTTTTCTCCCGCAAGTGCTCTTCTTCTCAAACCTTGTGATTTTTTTTTACTTTCCCATGCTTCTTTTTTATATAGTGCGCTTCCTCTGTCATGGGTTTTGTTTTATCTAATTGGATATATTGTTCTTTCTATCTTTATTCTCGATGGGTTTCTTAGCGAAGTTTGTTTTTTTTCAAATTAATGTTTTTGGTGGAGGATAAGGTGTTGTTTTCGCTTTCATCCTTTTTGTTGTGACTACTTTTTCCCTCCCCTGTTATATGTAACTTCTATTGCTAAGAAAATATTGGAAAACGGTTTCTTTGGTGTAGAAAATAGCAAATAAATTATTCAATGTATTTATTTATCACTATTACTTTTTTTGTTTTTTTTTTTGATTATGTAGTTATCCCCATAACTCTATCTTAATATTTCACTTCTTATTTTTTTCGCTTCACTTTTCTGTTTTCTAACCCGGGTATCATTTTTACAGATGTCGTCGTCTACGGGGCATTTTCCTGGTGCCCCAATCAACACGGAGCCCATCACCACAATGGCCACTTCCACCTCTCAACCAGTCACATCGCCAAGTACAGCATCACAAGTTGTACCTGCAACCGCGCCCGGAGGAGCAGCGGCACCAGCTTCAGTTCCAGGACAGCCCGCCCCTGCCACATCGGAATCGGCTACAGACCCCAAGAAGGCTGCTACGGATGAGCCTCGGGCTCAATCATCTGCTTCAAATCCTGGAGGGACGGATCCTGCGACAACGACGGCGGCCACAACCACAACGGATCCTGGATCGACGGCCACTACAAGCACCGCCACAACTGCAACAACTACAGCTGCAACCACTTCAACAGTGGCGTCGACCACCACCACCAACAGCACAACAACCATAGCCACTGGGAGGATCACGCCAACTGTTCAGCAGGACTCGCAGTTCCATGAAATGATCAAAAGAGCAAATAATTGTGAGTTTGGATATTGAAAACTTTGAGAAAGACTATAGCATATCAAAGTTAGTCTCTAATTCGCGTGAATCTCTACATTACTGCTAGGAAGTAGTGAGATTTGCTGAATGTTACAAATTCATTGGTTTTCAGGTTTGTTTCTCTTGCGGAAGCTTCGATCCAAACAGGATTTCATCACAACTCATTGCCTGATTGGCGAGGAGCCTCCTCGTTCTGCTGGCTTCAAACGCGATCCCAACGGTTTCTTTGACGTGGATATAGCGATGCAAGAAGTTATGGTGATCTACGAGTGAGTTAACTTACCTAGCAAAATTTTTTAATATAGTTTGTACATTTCAGGAGATTCAACCACATCGCTTCCCGTCTCCCAAAAGCAGTTCCACCAACTGACGGTGTCAACAACATGCGTACTTTGTACGCCCAAGAACACACCATGTGCCACGCCGACATCAAGAGTCTTTTCGAGAAGATGATCGACTGTGGAAACTGGAACGAGAAAAACTTTGTAAGTTTGCCTAGGCAACTGAACTCTAACGAAAGTCATCATTTCAGCAAATGTTCCACTACCTCGCTGAACTTCTCCGTGTTGTAAACCACAGTCGTAAACCAAATCGTTATCCAGACAAGATTGAACTTCCACGCCCAATTTTCAATTCAAAGGCCACAAACGGACACTTGGCATTTGAAAATGCATACAAGGTCATGAAGAAGGAGATTGTGAATAAGTCACTTGGAATTTATCCAACGACTCTTCTGCGTACAACTTCCAGTATTGTTGTTGAGGTGAGGATGAAAAGATTATGAAAAATAACATATTTCTTCATAAGTGAAAACATCGGAAAAAAAATCTTAAATCACGAACTCCAATTCTTTCAGTTCCTCTTCGGACATGGCGGACCCAAAGTGACGTTCAACAGTGAATTAGTCTACACAATGAAGTTTTTGTTGGTGGAACGCAACGGATACATTGAGTACATCAACATGATTGCTCCACATGAAGACTGGAAATTTACCAACAATTTCAGTGGACAAGAAACAGTGAGTAGAATTCTTTATCGGGGGTTGGTTCATTCTGAGGGAGTTGATAGCAGAAGAGATATGAACCGGCAGAAGTGCTAGGGTGTTGTCGTCACCATTTCAATCTTCATGGAAGGATAGACTTTCTTTTAAAATTTATATGTGTATATACATCACTGATTAAAATCTTCCAGGTCGATCCATTGGGTCATTCATGTTATGAGGTCTACCGTCGCCTTACCAAACAAGCCAACATTCACCTTCAAAACTGTTTTGGAAGTCATGCAAATCGCTGGACAGCTCTCACACTCCTCCAATTCATCGGTCTGTTCGGAAAGTTCCGTGAATGTTTCACAGCAAGATGCCGAGTGTGCAGGTAACCACCCCGCTTTAACTGATTTTTGAATTTTAATCCTCGTTTTTCAGACGACACCTCAAGAACTTCCTTCCACCGTTGATTTTTGATATCCGCAGCCCAAAGAATGGGGTTCATGATCAATGCCGGTAAATCCCCCGCTTTCTCTCCACCAATCTCGCCTCAAAACGTGTACATCATAGTATATTCATTTTCATCAGTTTTTGCTTTGCCTCGGTTGACTCTTTCATATTATCTTAACATTTTATATTTTTTATCTTATCACTTTTGATCTCACCGCCTCTCGGGTTATTATATAACGGTATGATATCGCTCTGAATGATCACGAACATCTCGTTCAATCTCTAGTCATTTTGTTTGCCAGTTCTGTTTTATAAATGTGATTTTTTGTGAAATTGGAAACATTTTTAGCTTTGTGGGTTGAGGTATATTTTCAGATTTTTCAGTTTTGAAATAACGAAAATGACAAATTTTTGATGAAAATCGCTAGAAAAATTGAACTTCGAAACTAGGGATGGCACGGGAAAATGGTACATATGTCAATGTATATTTTGCATAATTATATATTAGCAGGGTAAAACCTGTCACATGTCAATGCGCGAATGGTTCCAATCGTTCCCATATCTCAGTTGCGCAGGGAGTATTTGTTCTCCTTTGCGCGAGAATAAATCGCCCAGGGAAAAAAGGAGGTGAGGGCCAAACATAGGCAAAGACCCACAAGTAAATGCAATAGAGGGAACTTAGCCGCACATCAATTCTGTTTTATACGATAAACAGAAAATAGACAATGCCAGACAAAAAAGTGATTTCATTAGTTATTGAAAATTGAATTTCCGTTTCTATGACAACGTTTGATAAGCAAAAAAAGAGTTTTTTTTTTCATCAAATTGGACAGCTTGATTCTGCTTCGACAATAATTGGCACTGCAATTCCCGTTTAAAGATCCAACGTTCACGGATAAGCCGCAACCGGACACGCTTACCGGTTTTTCCTGACGGAACCACGACGGTTTTTCTGAGTTTCGCTACAAATTGCTGACCAAGGTGTTCTTCATTCACTGAAATCTCTGGTGTAATATTGGATTCATCCGAATCGCATCTCAAATTCAGGAATCGAAGCTCAAATCTTAACCAAACTACTAAACTACTTGGAATATTTTTCCTAATCAACAAATCCGTTTTTTTTTTCGAATATTCGGGTATTCTGAATTTTTTCTATTCAATACTCTCAAAATTCTGCGAAAGAGGCATTTCTGAGACGAAACAATGAGTTGAAATGATTCAAAATGTTTCATTCACCTCGATTCATTCATCCAGTTTCATCGAATGCCGACCATCTGCCGAAGCAAATTGACTAGCTATATGTCACGACAGTCTTCCACAAAAATTTATCATCAGGAACCAACTACACATGTCATCTGAAAAAAAAGTTGAACACTGAAGAATAGTTTTATGATTATGAAGGAAATATATAAGAAAAACACTACGAGAGTAAAGAGAAAAAAAAACAACACGAAAAAAACGGCTTATGTATACAAATCGTTCTTGTCAAGAATTGAAGTCATTAATAACAGAAAGCGTTAACAATTTATCAACGGCGAAAGTCGGAAGTGGAAGAGAAAGACTTCTTGATGCACTCTGCAAAAGAAACGCTGTTCTCGTTCTGATAAGAACCCATCGTCATCTATCATTTCAAAGAAAGATGAAACACTGTGCGAAAATTCTTCGGGGTCTCCGCAATAGACGGAAGAGATTTGAAGACATTTTTTGTAGATAGTGTGACCTTTAATTAGAAAATCATATCTTCAATTCAGAGAATCGTCGCTAAGGTTGCTGATAAATCAGTTACTGTTTTGAATACTCTTCTCACATTAACTGATTTATTCCGCAACTCTTCGTTTCGAATTCAACGTTCTAAAACCCTCAATCTCTTATCTGATTTAAATAGTTTTCTTCATTTGAAGGGAGAGTTTATTTGAACGGAATTCAAAGAAATGCAAACTGCAACTTCTTATTTTCTTGTCACTTTCATCTTCAGTTTTTTGGGAACGGTGTCCGTTTTATACTGTAGGTTTAGTTGAACTTCCTAGAAATTTATTTAATTGCTCTTTTTTTTAGCGGCAATGAGTGAAGGTTTTCACATTAAAAATTTGTATTTTATCGAAACGGTAGCAGATTGTGAAGGGAGGTTTTCTTTGCTTATTATAGTAATTTTGTCAATTTTTCAATTAACGATCAGCGGCGGATTTTTGTTCCTAGAGGAAACGTAAGCCATATTTTTTTCTAAACGGAAAATATCATTTTCTGCAGTTCACCTCATTCTTTATGGCCGATGTTTTTCATCTCCTACTTCATCAGAATGATTTTTCTTGGAATTCAGTATTACCTGACAAAAAACGGTATGAGTTAACACTGCAACAATGTTTTGCATTCAAATTTATAGATTTATTACTGCTTCTGTTAGCTTGTGACAGTGTATTGCAATCTGCTCTCGGTACTCAATGCTTATTTATCCGCCACACAGTGTATCAAGTTCGAGTTCTTCAATTAGAGGAGCCAGAGTATTTCTGGGGACGGCCGATGGGAAGACTTGAAAGGGAAGCTGGCAATGAACGACTCATACGTTTGTAGATTCAATTTTTTGTAGATATATGTTTATTTTGTGATAAAATGTATACATTTGACTTTCTTAGAATTTTTCGAGAAGGAAGCCATATTCTATGTTTAGAATCGGATTTTATCTTAATTTCTTTAACTCTGCACTCGGAGTTTCAAGAAAAATATTTTTTTATTGGTATAGGAAATGATTTGTTTCCCATCATGAAAATGGTTGTCAATGAAGTGACATTCCAAACTTTTCAGGTGGAAGTTTCCCATTTTTTTAGTACTTTCACTAATCAGTTTTCACTTTCCTCAATTTCACACTGGGCCAACGATTTCAAAAATAAATTGACAGAAGGAAGTTGAAAAACCAAATTAATTCGTTTCGAGTGTTTTTGAAAAACTCGATGACCAGACAGCACTTTCACATGGCATTTTTACAATTGGAAATGGCCTAGTGTTCTGTTATCAATATTACACACTCTCCTTTTCATTGATTCAAAGACTTTTCATCACAAGGAATTCTCCTTGATAAGAATTATGTATTTATGAAAGTCAA
This sequence comes from Caenorhabditis brenneri, assembly GCA_000143925.2. NCBI lineage: Eukaryota > Metazoa > Nematoda > Chromadorea > Rhabditida > Rhabditidae > Caenorhabditis > Caenorhabditis brenneri. The sequence continues at coordinate 153,001 of GL379894.1, read as the reverse complement.
AGTCAAGTCGTACTATTCGTTGAAATAGAGTTCAGGCTATATTCAAATCAGAGAATTGATTCTGTTCACTGACTGTTTGTCCAGAAATCAAAACTCGGAAAAAGTTGTAAAAAACAGTTAATTCTATGATTCCTTCAAATATGAAACTAGAATTTTGATTTAAAACAATCAATCACAACTTGGAAAATAAGATATTTTTCCATTTGGAAATCACATCGGAATAAGTTCATTTCTATCCAACTGAATTATGTCTCCAGACAAAAATCGCAATTGGGCAATCACTATTGACACAAAAGATGCCACCAAAGAAGAGATGATAAACATTTGCACTTCTTGACAGGATTCTCAATTTGAGGGTAGAAGCTGAAAATGACTCGTTCTTTTGCTCTTTTACTCAGAACAGTTTACCATTGTTCCTTAGGCGTTATTGCATTATAGTATGAAATTTAGAAGAATTGATTTTGCTTTGAAAACCGAACTTGGGAATGTGTTCAAAGTGAAGTCAGAACTTGCAGACAATCTGAATTCATAGAACCCAACAGAAATACACTTCTTTGGTTTTCACTTCATTGTCGCTCAAATTTTATCACAGTTCACATGAGAATTCTTCAACGACAGTTCTGACACGGGAGTCATTATTTGGATACTTTATGAGAACGTTGATGAAAGTATACCATTTGGCGTGACATTTCCACAGTTTTCAGAGCAGAAGAAATTTTTTTCATCGAGAGATTTTTTTCATGTTTTTTTCTTTTTTTCATGCTATCAAACTCTGTTAGTGATGTGTCATAACATATCGGCTATTTCCATTCAATTCATAAACTACATATTCTTCGAACAAATTCTTACAAAAGTCAATGTTTCTCTAAACGTCAAACTTGAACTCGGACATAAGTTCAACGCAAAGTTAGAATCAACAGAAAATCGTGAAACTGATCTCATAGACTCCAACAGAAAATCATTTAATTTTTTTCAAACTACTTCTTTGTCCCTCAAATGTCAATACGTCCCTCAAAATTAAGCTCGCATAAACATTTTTCAACGACAGTTTTGACAGATGGAGTTATTACCCGAAAAAATTATATTAAAGTACCTTCAAAACCGTTGATAAAACTAAACAGTTTGGCGTGGAAATTCCATAGTTTTGGAAGCAAAAACGTTCTGTTATCAATAAGGACATTCTCTTTTTTTGACTTATAGACGTCACATCACGAGATATTTTGAGGTGATAATGATGCTACTTGGAAAAGGGTGGAAATCAAGTAGGACATTCCGTTGAAATAGAGTTAAAGCTACATTCAAAGCAGAGAACTTGATTATTTTATACGATTGAATCCAAGGCTTAGAACTGGGTTATTCAAGATAATTGCAACTAGTTCAAGTGATGAGAGCTGAACGTTTGAACCGTGTTGATTACAATAGGAAACTAGAACCGAAATTTGGAAAGTTTACTCGAATTTTCGTTCGAGTTATTGAATTCCAAGAAAAAAAGTAGAAAAGAAACAGGTATCAGCATCAAAAAGTTGTCCAGAAAAGAAAAGAAAACTACTCATCTTTGAAAGTGTAAAATATCACTGTTTCAAATCAAAAAATTGAAGCAGTTTAAAAACTGAAGTGTTTTCCTATTTGAAGATTTCATTGGAAAAAAAACTTATTTCTCTCAGACTGAATGACGGTTCTTTACGAAAATCGCAACATGGGCAATCACTGTTGACAGAAAAGATGCCACCAAAGAAGAAATGATAAGCAATTGCAATAAGTCACAGGCTTCCTGATATATTGAGCAGGAACTGAAAGGGATTCGTTCTTTCACACTAATAAATGTTATTAACAAAATTTTACCATTATTTTATAAACTTCATCGTTTCATACAATGAAAATTGAGAGACTCCTACAGTGATATCTCTTATATTAGAACGGTTCTTCAAGTTCGAGTCCCAAACTAAAGTTTTATTGCACAACTCCTTAGACGTACTAATATTTCTCAAGAGACCTTATTCAGAAATATGTTTAACTGGGCCTGAATCGTAGAATCTAAAAAAAACCCATCATATCTCACTTCATTGCCCCTCAAGAATCACCACAGCTCACTAGAAAGTTTTTCAGCGACAGTTCTGGCAGGCGGAGTTATAACTCGAATAGTTTCTATCCCAGTACCCTCAAAAACGTTGATAAAACTACACAGTTTGGCCTGGCATGTCCGAAGTTCCAGAAGCAAAAACGTCCTGTTATCAATGAGGACACTTTCTTTTTTTTTTGATTCCCAGACGTCACATCACGAGGTATTTTGAAGTGATAATGACATTACATGGAAAAGAGTGGAAGTCATGTCGGACAAGTCGTTGAAATAAAGTTCAAGCTACAGTGAACTCAAAGAACTAGAACTGATTTGTACTTGTGAACTGATCAGTGAACTAGAGACGGAGAGAACTCATTGGGTAGAACGTAGGCAATGCTTGAAGATGGAACAATAGAGAGAAATAACAGGAAACAGTATGGATCCAGATAAAACTAACTTCTCAATCCAAGATAAGTTTGGTTTTACCAATCATTTTTATAAAGGGGAATGAGAAAGACCCAAAACTTAAGGTACACGGATTTCTGAACGAGCTTGAATGTTCGAAGGATTTATTGAAAACAACACCGGAATCCAAAAGATGAAACTGAACTTGTTGGGCCACGTTTTTTTACTTGGTAATCTGAAGAATGAAAAATTCAGAGACCGAAGCTTGTTCAAAACCAAATCAGTTATCTACAAGTCAAATTGCAACATTTCTAACCTACGTGTACAGTGAAGATGACACCGAAAAATGATAAGAGTGTGTTACCAAGTTTCCATCGTGGGAGGTTTCAGCGGAATTTAATGTACTTTAGATTTTTTGTCATAAACTTTGCATAAATTACTTGAGAGGTGTAGGAAATATATATTATGATTCAAAAAGTAAATGTGTGCCTTCGGTTCATGAAAAACTCTGGATATTCCTGAATCCAGATAGATTTATCTGGTATGAAATGAAACTCTTGATCAAATGTACGTTTTCGATTTTGAAACGAATATTTTCATTGAGGCGAAAAAAATTCGACTTTGACCGTCCCGTTATCACATTTGACCGGACTGAAAATTTGGAGCCCACTTTTATCGAGTTCGGCATGACCTGGGTCAGTATAAAAGACCCCTACGCAGACCACTCAAATCACACACTTCTTTGGTCATACCAAAAATTGTCAACTTCTCAAAATGGATCAAGTCCTTGCTGTTGTTGAACTTGTCTACCTCATCATCGGAGGTGGAAGCTTCCTAGGAGCCAAAATCATTGAGTGGCTACAGACCCATGGATTCACCGGACGTATTATTGTGCTCGACCCGACCCCGAAGACTTTCAACACTATTAATATAAACGGGAACAGAGTGCGGTACATAAGAGTGAGTTTTAATTCTTAGATATTGAGGAAAGTAATGTTTCAGGGGTCGTTTCGGGATGGAACAGTGCTGGACGAGATTTTCAGAGAGCAAATACAGGCCGTCTTCCATTTGGCTTCTATTGGCCACTATGGCTTAGTTGGAGTAAGTGAGAGGAATTCAATTTTAGAAATTTCAAAAATCAACCAACTTACAGGGAAATCGAGAAGAGGTGTTCCGATTCAATGTGCAAGGAACCGTGGAGCTGATTGACAGGTGTAGAAGACATGGAGTTGCCCGGTTCATCTATGCCAGTTCCGTGGCTGTCAGCTTCATCGGAGTTCCACTCATCAATGCTTCCGAGGATGACCCAATGCCAGCACCAGATCAGGTAAGAATCATTTTTCTGTAAATATAATATTGTATAAATTTCAGTACCTTGACTTCTACTCAAGATCAAAAGCCGAAGCCGACCAATATGTGTTAGCCCAGTCGTCAAAACGGTTCAAAACTGCTTGCCTTCGTTTTAGAGGCATCTATGGCGCCGAAGACCCGGTTGTCACTCATAAAGTGGCGGTAAGTTCATTTTTGAAGTTCTTGAGTGGAAACGTACATATTTAAGACAATGATAAAGAGAGGTCTTTTCGTTGCCAAGATCTCAGCCCATCCTGGGAGAGAATCTCAGTCCAATGGGAGCAGCGGGGTCAACTGCGCAAAGGCGTTCGCTCTGGCAGATGCAATGTTGAGGACCAATGGTGGCCTTCACGGAAGAGTGAGTTACACAAAGTTATTTTTTCGATTTCTTAATCTTGCTTTTGCTTTCAGGCCTACTACATCGTAGACGGAGAAGAAATGGGACAGTATGAGTTTTGGAACCCGATAGTGCCGGTACTTGGAGGATCTTTCCCAACAGTGAACATCCCGTATGAGCCTCTTCGTCTCTTGCTCCCTCTATTTGAAAAGGCCTGCTACTCCATGGGGATCCCACCTATGCTCACTGTGTTTGAATTGGCAATATTGGCCAACGATAACACTTTTAGTATTGAGAGAGCGAGAAGGGAGCTCGGGTATGTCCCGGAGCCGTCATCTATGCCCGAAGTGAGTAAAGTAAAAAATAAAAGTATTTATCATAAATTTCAGGTGGTCAACTTCTACAGTCTCGAAGGAAACCTGCCGCAAGTAACACGAAACAACTGGCAATTTATTATCAGTTCCTCATTGGCAATCTTGATAATTTTCGGTTCTATTGTGCTTTATCAATTTTTCGTCTAGATGTACGAGTGTCTAGTGTTGTAAAATAATGTAAATATATTTTTTCATTACATAAAAATTTCAAATTCTCGTTTTTTTTCTGTAGGCTATCAAAACATTCAAAAAAAAAACTTCATCTTTGAGAATTGGAGTTCATGGAGCCTGATATGGGAAAAACAATCTACGAAACGCAAATCAAGACACAATGAGGAAATACACATTTTCAGTGTGACAACAATGAAAGGATTCTAGTCAAAAACGTGTTTTCAAACTTATACATTTTCTCAGAACGATTGAGGTTCTGGATCACCAGGATTCACTATTGTGTTTTCATTAAGAAATATAATCACAAGTACGTCTAACATTTTGGACAACGATCAGTAAAAATCCAAACGCGGAAAAATTTGTGTTCAGTAAGTGCTGATAAAAAAACATAACTTCACGTGCCACTTGTATAATTGCCAGAGCACAAATACTCTGTTATTGTTGAGAGCATTCACTTTTTATTCGGGGAAGTCACATCATGAAATATACCAGAGTGATAAGAACAGTGAGAAGAGAAACACGTCCAACAGTACGATTTAATAAAGAAGAGTTCAGACACTTGAATTCGGAAATCAGTGCTAGTTTCATTCGTACAAATGTCATTGCATGACTGGAATCTACTATTAAAAAAAAGTTATGTGTGAAAAAAACGCATATGGAATAGTAGACACTGATAAAAATCATTTTTCACAATCTGATCTGTGTCAGTTTTAAAAAAGTTGTATCCGACTCTATGACGTTTCGAAAATAAAGTCCGTCTGTAACGTCCGTCTACCAGATTGTCCGCAGTTGGTTGAAAATTAATGAACCAAGCTGAAAAACATAGAATTTTGCCAGGTTTTAAATGTTCAAACTTTTCATGTGATGAAAAGTGCGGCTTGATTCATTGATCATTTGGAGTATCATTGATCATTTGGAGTATGTCTAGAATATGAAAGTCGACATCGTGCTCGAGAAGCTGAACTCTTTGAAGATGGAGGACAGGACTTCGTTCAACCATTAGATCACAAGAGCACAAACTATTGATATCAAAAATGCAAAATCTCCAAGAAAGGAATGGCTTCTATCCACGAACTCTTCCGACAACACCACAACCTTAAAAACAGCAATCTGAAATTTTCGAAAAAATTTCAGTAAGGAAAATTGAATCGCTTCCTTCCGCATGGGAGAGTTTTGTTGCAAATAAAATCCAACTCTTTCAATGTCAAGAAATTGTGGACAACGGAGAGTTTTCAAGAGAGGAAGTGTTGAAGATGCTCCTTTCGTGGAAATCTGGGAAGAACCCACTGCTGAAGATGATGGAGCTCAGATACATTGAAGACCCTTCGGTGGTTCTTTCAACTCTGGAAGCGACACAATGGACAGAGCCAGGACCAAGAATCTTCAAATGGACGACTTCGAGCTCGACTGTACTGAAGGGTGCGACAGCCTTGGTCCAAACAATGTTGTTGGGACTTTGAATTTCAGGAGTAATCAAGAACTCACTTTTGTGGTTTGGAACTGATTTGTTGTTTCTCTTGTTCATTGGATTCTCCGCCTACTTTTGACTCTCATCTCCGGAACATCGTAAAACCTTTTTTTTTTAAGAACCAGGCCGTGGTTTTTCATATTCTGCTTGTTTTTTTTTTAATTCCCTAGACATTCTGTCAATTCCCAATTATCAAACATCTTTTATTATATAACACTCGAATCTGAAAAATGACTTGTGATTTCCCTTTTATATCTTCTCTTCCCTGTAAGAGTTATTTTTTCATTGAAACTTAATATCAATAAACTTCATCCGATACTGCAAGAACTTTTTATGCAGACTTTTCAACATACCAAAAATCTTAGCATTCTACTAATGTGAATGAATATTGAGAATTTTTGGACACTTAGGAGCTTTTTAATCTGTTCTTGGTGTCTCTGCTGATTTGTTTTACAATCAGGCGAGGCTAAACTTTAAATGCAAGTCTTCTATTTTCCTTTCAATTCTATTGTCGTGTCTGTAATAATCACCAATTTCAACGCCCGGGTACATAATTTTTTGTATTGAAATCTAGATCTGAGAAGAGTTGTCTAGAATCAGTGTACAGTATCTGATGTGATTCTAACAAGGGAACCAATTAAGTCGTTGGAGGATTCACCACAAACCAACTTGACAGCGTGAATGATGACCTTCGAAAACCTAAATTTCCACTCTCAAAACCTGCTTACGAGAAATTTTTTGTTTCACCGATTTCTCAACTTTTCATGACCAAAATATGATGTATCCGAATTCTTTACGCTATAATTGTCTCTAAACTTCTAAAATCGACCAGATAACTGCTTGAAAGTAGTTAATGATTGTTTCAAAGTAGTTTCACACCATTTCCAAATGTTTGGGGACTCTCTTTCCCGACCTGTGGGTGTCAGAAGCTATAGTTTCGGATAACACAGATTACACTATATAAGTCAGTATGGAGAGACTCAAAACGTTACAATTGATGTGGATTTTATGCAGAATGTCCCAAAACAACTAAATTAACAATTTGAGACCGTTTAAAGGCTTTCTAAAAATGTTTGTTTTTTGAACTGAAATATGACTTGAAAATTTCCATACATTTGGTCGGGAAAATTGAGATTTTCTGAAAAAAATTGTTTTTCTCCAAACTTTGTCAGATTGTTTTATAACCTCAAAAAATGGTTTTAACTTGATTAGGCCTTGTAAAAACATTTGCTAAGTGAGTTCTGCCCACTTGAAGTTTGCCCGTTTTAGTACTGAAAAGCCATATTTGCTGGTTTTTCGGCAGTATCAAAGTCTCGTAAGCAGCTTTTGAGAACGGAATTATAGGTTCTAAAAGGTCCTCTTTCACGCTATGTAGTTGGTTTGTGATGAATCCTCCAACGACTTAAATGGTTCCCTTGTAAGTAAACTGAAACGACTATTGGTAACCTGTGAATCTAGTAGTTCACATGAAGTAACAATGTTGCCAGACTCTACTACTGACAAGTTCAGTAGATTTCTAAACGCATGTAGCATGGAGTACCGCACACAAAACAGACTAGCCGGTGATTTGTTACTGTTTAGGAGCATTGTTTTTTGTCCAAATGCTATTCAAACAACAGAAACAAATTGAAATAGATCCATCTTCAATTCTGCATCAGACTGTGTACATAGTTTTTCGATGTCTGTTTCATGTGTCCTAGGTGCCTAAAATCAATGTGGTTCCACGTAAGTTTCACGGAGTATATCAGATCTATTGGAAATGTTAGTTTCAAAATAATTGTTTGAAGATTGCGCTTTTAAGATTCTCAGAATGTTTCCATTACAATTGAATATATAATTCATCAAAAACCAGCAATATTACTCATTACTACTGCCCTATCGCGCTGTGTTCAGACTGAATTTTCACATTTTCTCAATGAAGCGTTCAACCATGCTCAAATTAGCCTTTTTGTTGTTGTCTACCTTTTGTTGCTGTGTGCGCATCCGCGCTCTACTGTCTTTTATCTCTCAGGCATGCGAATGCGGCTTGCTCTTGGGTGTGACCTTTTTTGCTGTGTGCGCATCCGCGCTTTCCTGTTCCTTGTTTCGCGGGTGGGCAAATGCTAATTGCTTTTGGGTATGACCTTTCCTTGTGGTTGTGTGCGTCGTTTGTCATCCGTTCAATGATTAGTAGAAGGGCCATTCCTTTTGCATCGATTTGCGCGTGATATTTTCATTTCTGCCCGCATACCTAGCTCTTTCCCCCATTTTACGTTCACTTCGAAGCTTTCTTATGCTTTTTTCTAAAGTTCTGCCTGTTGATACATAATTCAGTTGAGTGCATTACAGAAGTAACTTTTTCACAGCCAAGATGCTCGATGTTCTCAATCTTCCATTTATGGTGCTTCAAGTAGTGTTTGCAATATACACGTTCCAACAGAAGTAAGTTTTTCTCCAACGTAAACCTCGCTACCCACGGCCCGGCAAAATCTACGCGACGCGCAAAACGTGGTTACATTTAGCAATGGACCTCAACAATTCTCTATGATATTTTGAATTTTATTAGAAGAAAAGATGTATTTGAACACGCTGAACCCGAAAAAATTGGTTTCGATAGGGCTTTATTACTTAGTTTTCGAGATGAAAATTGTTGGAAGCATCAATTTTCGTACAATTTTTGTACTTTTTTTTCTTGCAAATGTCGAATTATCTCAAAAACTAAGTAATAAAGCCCTATTGAAACCAAATTTTTCGGATTCAGCGTGTTCAAATACATCTTTTCTCGTAATAAAATAAAAAAAATCATAGAAAGTTCGGCTGTTTCATAGCAGTTCCGCACCCGCGTAGATTTCGCCGGGCCGTGTACCTTCATTTTTTTTCAGAATAAATCTCACTTTGACATGTGCAAGAGCAAAGCGTGTGATGCGTGCCATCACACAACCTGGTGCGGTTATAAATTTGGAGGTGGTGGTCAAGTATGACGGCGACTATCATTATGTGGAAATTGATGTTGGCAATGAGCAAAAAGAAAGTATGGGCAGATGGATTTTCGAAAAGAGAGCCATGGACTTTAAGTCGAGTGAAATTATTGGAGAAACTTATGTCAGCTTCGAGTAAGCTTATTTGGATTTTAAAGTAGTAGAACGTGATGAATTATTTTTCTGGAACTATTATGGTAATTACCTCTGAGATGTTCAAACACAGGGCGAACTGAGATCACTAACTGCGCTACCGGCTGTGCTATGAGCCGGGAGAGTGCGATGACTAGACTTGTCTTTGAGCGCTGGGCAGAAAAAGTCTCCTTAGATTTTCATGTTCCATCACTTTCAACATTTATCACAACAATCGTTTTTTCAGTCCAGCCCGCCATCCTCCTACCGACCGCCGGACCCCACTCACGAGTGTTCAATCTTTTCATGTGATGAAAAGTGTGGTCTCATTCCTGGATCATATGGAGTACATCTTCCCCAATATGAAAGTCGACATCGTGCTCGAAAATATAAACTCTTCGAAGATGGAGGGCAGGCTTTCGTTCAACAAATTGTTCTCAAGAGCACAGACTATTGAGTTCAAAAGATGCACAATCTCCAAGGAAGAAATGGCTTCTATCCACGAACTGTTCCAACAACACCACATCCTCGTTATTAGAAGCAGTCAACTCAATTTTTCGGAAAAATTTTCTGTACGAAAAATTGAATTTTGTTCTGAATTTTCTAATTGGACGACTTTTGATGCGGAAAAGTTCCCTTTCTTTCAATGTCAAGAAATTGTGGTTCACCATGCGTTTTCAACAGAGAAAGTGGTAAAGATGCTCCATTCGTGGGGATATGGGAAACACCCACAACTGAAGATGATGGAGCTCAGTTACGTTCGAGAACCTTCGATGGTTCTATCAACTTTGAGAGCGAAAGAGTGGAGCGAGCCAGGAAAAACACAGAGAACCTTCAAATTGGACAACTTCGAGCTTGACTGTACTAAAGGGTGGGACATCCGTGGTCCAAACAGCGTTGTTGGGACTCTGAACTTTCGGGGTAATCAACTCACTTTTGTGGTTTGGAACTAATTCGTTGCTTATCTTGTTTTTTTGACTCTTCGCCTACCTTTGACTCCCATCTCCGGAACATCGTGAAACCTTTTTCTAAGAACCAGACCGTGGTTTTTTATATTCTGTTCGTTTTTTTTTAATTCCCTAGACATTCTGTCGATTCCCAATTATCAATCATCATTTATTATATAACACTCAATTTTGAAAAATGACTAATGATTTCCCTTTCATATCTTTTCTTTCATGTAAGAGTTATTTTTTTCATTGAAACTTAATTTCAATAAACTTAATCTGATATTGCAAGAACTTTTTATGCAGACTTTTCAACATACCAAAAATCTTAGCATTCTACTAATATGATTGAATGTTAGGAATTTTTGGAATTTCAAGAGGTTCTGTAACCTGTTCTCGGTGGAGTTCTCTGGTGATTTGTTTCACAATACAAGCAAAGCGAAGCTCAAGTTTCAATGCAAGATTTAGATCATCTTCTTTTTAATTTTATAGTTATGTTTGCAATAATCACCAATTTCAACGCCCGGGTACATGTTTTTGTGTTGAAATCTAGATCTGAGAAGAGTCTATCAGCAGTGTACAGGATCTGATGTGGTTCTGAAAAAAACTAAAACGACTATTGGCAGTCTTTGAATCTTCTAATTCATATGAAGTAACAATGTTGCCAGACTCTACTACCGACAAGTTCAGTAGATTTCTAAGCGCATGCAGCTTGGAGTACCGCACACAAAACAGACTTGCCGGTCATTTCGCCACTGTTTAGGAGCATTTTTTTGGCCAAATAATATTCAAACGGTAGAAACAAATTGAAATAGATCCATCTTCAATCCTGCATCAGACTGCGTACATAGTTATTCGATGTTTGTTTCTTGTGTGCTAGGCGCCTAAAATCGATGTAGTTCTTTTGTAAGTTCGACGAAGTATGACAGATCTATTTGAAATGTCAGTTTCAATAGAATCCGCGCTCTACTGTCCTTTGTTTCGCGGGCGCGCGAATTTGAAATGCTGTTATGACCTTTTGTTGTTGTGTGCGCATCCGCGCTCTACTGTTCTATGTTTCGCGGGCTGACCCGCATATGCGACTTGCTGTATGGCCATTTTTGTTTTTGTGTGCGTCGTTTGTCATTCATTTACTTGTCACTTGTTAGTAGAAAGGTCATTCCTTTTGCATTGATTTTTGTGCGTTTATATTTTTGCTGTCCACAAACCTGGCCACTTTTTCTTACTTAACGTTTGCTCTGGAACTTTTTATGTTTTTATTTAAATTTTTGTATGTTGTTACATCAATGATTGAGTTGAGTATATTACAGAATCAACTCTTTGACATCAAGATGTTCCCAGTTCTCAATATGCCGGATACAGCGCTTCAAGTATTGATGGCGATGTACACCTTCCAAGAAAAGTAAGTTTTTTCTCCAAGATAAACTTCGCAACCTTCATTTTCCTATTCAGAATTAACTTATCGCTAGCATGCGCACAAGCGAAACGTGTTTTGCGGTATATCACCCTCTCGAATGCGGTGATGATATTGAAAGTGGCGATAAAGTTTGACCAAATCAACCATTATGTGGAAATAGATGCATTCGATGAGCGGAAAAAATATGTTGCCCGATGGATTTTCTACAAGAGAGCCACCGACTTCACGACGGAACATATCATTGGAGATACGTTTGTAGAAATCGAGTAAGTTCACTTTTATTTAACGTGTTTACAACAAAATCGCACATTAAATATTCGTTTTCAGTCTTGCCTACTCGTATCCTGGCGCCGGTCGTCCTCCACTCACGAACATTCAAACATTCCACGTTCTCAGAAGTGCCGCTGCGTTTATTGATCATGTTCAAGATATTTATCAGAAGTTGATCGTGGATATTTCGTTTGACAGCTTAAGCTCTTTGGACCTTGAACAAATGCCTTTAATTCATCGCTGGATCACCAGAGCCCGCAAAATCAAGTTCCAAGAATGCACAATCCCCGATCACGAAATGCTCCATCTTCAAGAATTGTTCCAGTCCCACCATAACCTCATTGTGAAGTACAGTCAGTTCAGATTTTCAAATAACTTCGCTGTGCACAGTATCAAATTGCGCTCATTCGACCGCATGGAAGATTTCGTTTCAAAAAATTTTCACTTATTCCAATGCCAGGTATTGGACTTTCAAGGAGATTTTTCTGAAAAGGAAGTTTTGAAAATTATCCGTTGCTGGAAATCTGGGAGGAATCCTCTTTTGAAGAAGATCAAGATTGATTTCTTTGGAGAACTGGATAAAGTTTTCTCACCTCTGAGAGCAAAAGCGTGGAGCGAGCCAGGACCAAGAATGTTCAAATTGGGAGACTTTGAGCTGGATTGTGCTGATGGACGTGACGTCCGTGGCCCACAGAAAAGTATTGGGACTTTAAAATACACGGAACAATACGATAATCCCGCACTTCTTTTTGTAGTTTGGAACTGATTCCCCGTGCTGTTTGTTTTCTATTTCTTCTTCACATACCGTCGAACCCTAATTCTCAACAACTATCTATTATATATCAATCACTTTTTGAAAGAACTCGTGTTTTTTCGTTTTTTTTTTCGTCGCTATCTATCCAACTTTTGATTGTTTTCTTTCCTCTTTTTTCAAGTAATGTAATTTTCTTATGAAAACTTAATGGCAATGAATTTTATTTGATATCCCAAACACTTTCTATTCTGAAGTTTCAGAAAGTCAAAGATTTCAGCATTCTAGGAATGTTTAAAGTTATCAAATCAATTCTCTGACAGAATCAGGCGTCCGCAAATAGAGGGAGATTGTTCATGTGCGAACATTCTTTTTTTCCATTTGTTTTTCTCAAATTGTGTTATGAATCAACTCAGCTCTCTGTTTTCATTGCTTGGATCAGTCTAAGTTTGTGTTTGTTTCTCAATACGGCCACCGTTGGTGTTTTTGAACTGATTAACAGATTTGTTCAATAATTCGTTTAAGCATATACAGTATAACCATACAAAAGAGTGATGATCATCAAGAAGTTGATTTCCAAACTTATAATACTTTGAAAATTGCACATCTCAAAAAAGGGAATACTAGGGCATTTTTTACTTGTTTGGGAGTTCAAAGTATCTAAAAAAAAAGATTTTTGTACAAATATATTTTGAGAATTTAGAAACATTATACGGAGTCTTATTTGATTCTGAGTCAAAGGGTTTTGTCATCTAATTTTTTTTTCAATGAACGTTTGATCCGACATCCTCTTACGCAACCACACAGGTTTTTTTGCAGTGTGTGCATCCGCGCTCTACTGTTCTTTGTTTCGCGGGCAGGCTAATGCGGTTTGATATTTGGTATGACCTCTCGTTGCGCTGTTTGCAAGATGTATCTCATCTACCATATGCATTCATTTTCTTGTTGGGTCATTCCTTTCTCATCGATTTGTGTGCGTTTTTTTCTGCCCGCATACCTACCTGTTTTTTTCTTACTTCATGTTCCTTTTGAAGCTTTTTTTGCTCGTGTTCAAAGTTTTATCTGTTGTTGCATCAATAATCCAGTTGAGTGTATTACAGAAATAACTTCTTCACAGCCAAAATGTTCGATGTTCTTGGTATGCCAACTACCGCCCTTGAAATAATGCTCTCAATGTATCGTTTTCATGAGAAGTATGTTTCTCTCCCAACTAGACCTCCCAACTTTCATTTTCCTATTCAGAATAAACTTCTCACTGTCATGCGCAAAGGCGAAACGTGCTCTACGTTATATCACCCCTCAAAGTTCGGTCATGAATCTGAAAGTGGCAATCGAATATGACGGCTTGAATAATGTTGTGGAGGTGGAAACAGTGAATGGGCAGAGTGAAAGTGTTGGTCGATGGAGCTTTTACAAAAGGGCCTTAGACCTCGAGACGGAAGAAATTATTGGAGACACGTATGTCGAAATTGAGTAAGTTCACTCTCAGGAAATTCGCACATAGAATTTTTGTTTCCAGTTTTCCTCACCATCATCCACGCAGCCGTTCCCCCTTGACCAATGTTCGAACTTTCCATGTTCTCAGAAGTGCCGCTGCTTTTATCGATCATTTCTATTTCATCTACCCCAATCTCAAGCTGGATATTTCTTTTGTTAACTTGACTTTTTTGGATCTCGAAAAGATGCAATCTATTCATCACTGCATCACCGGAGCTCGCGAACTCAAGTTCCAGAATTGCACAATCCCGGAGGACGAAATGCTCACCCTCCAAAAACTGTTTCACCGCCACCACCATCTTGTTTTAAAAGACAGTGAGTTCAAATTTTCAAAGGACTTTGCTGTGAAAAGTATCAACTTACGCATATACGACATCATGGAGGATCCTATCGATTTTATTTCAAAAAACTTCAGTTTGTTTCAATGTGAAGAATTGGACTTTGGTGGATTTTTCTCGGATAAGGAAATTTTGAAAATACTCCGCTGTTGGAAATCTGGAAAGAATCCGCTCTTGAAGTTGCTTGTGCTCAATTACGATGGAGAACCGGATGAGGTTTTCTCTCCACTGAGAGCTGTAGAATGGAACGAGCCAGGACCAAGAATGTTCAAATTGGGAGAGTTCGAACTGGACTGCACTGGTGGCCGTGACATCCGTGGCCGAAACAAAGCTGTTGGGACTGTGATTTTCACGGAGGCTTTGAGAGACCGAGGGTGCCAACAACTTGTTTTTGTTGTTTGGGGCTAATTGTGTTTTTGTTTTTTGCCATCTCTCCACATATCGTTGATTCCCTTTGCTCAAAAATAATTCCCTTGATTTCAAAGAATGACTTGTAGTTTCTTTTTGTTGTTGTTTCTATCTATCCAATGTACTTATCTCTTCGTTTCTTTTCATCCAAGTAATTGTAATTTGTTCCTTTCAAAAGTGATTCCAATAAATTTTATTCATTATTGCAAACACCTCTTAATTCAAACATTCAGAGTATCGAAGATCACAGCATTCTACGAATGTAGGTGCAAATTTGAACAAAAATCCTAATAATGGAGTAGAGGTTAGCAAGCAGATGGTAGATAAATGTTTTATGACTAATTTACCTGCAAGCCAATGACAGATTATATTGTTATGAAACAAGTGACAATGAATGATGATGACTAATTGGCAACGGCTCTCTCCTCTCTTTTCGTTTTCTTGAATATAGAAAAAACATCGGAGGCCAACGAAACCTTTGGCAATTCCAGTTTTTTTCAAATTTTTTGCCTATATGTAGGATGACTACATCATAGAAAATTATTTGTGAACTCTCCGAATTGATCCTCCGGGATTCATGTCTTTTTCCCTTTACAAAAGCTAATGATTTGACTTCTCTTGTCATTGATTCAAACAGTTCATCTGATCTCATTATTGAAGTGTAAACATTTTCTTCTTTTCACTTGTTATTATAGAACTGTATTCTTGATGAACACATGACTACTGCACAAACCCATATTCCATAATGGAACAGTCCACTAACAATTTGTGAATGGGTGTATTGAGGCCAATTGGCCTGCATACAAATGACAGATTAGATTGTTATGAGACAGGTGACAATGACTAATGAGGAATGCGTAGGACTCTCTTTCTCTCCTTGGTTTTTCTTGAGTATGGAAAACAGACATTAGGGACTGACAAAACCCAGTTTCGAAAAAATTCGGCGCCTTGTTCTTTGCAAACTTTTACGGAAGGGGTGATTCTGAAGTACAAAGTTCCGATGAACAAGAAAGACATAAAATTCTATGCGTCGATCCAAATTTTTTAATCTGAAAGTGAAAATCCATGACGTTTTGCATAGAACGGTACAGAATGTTCGAGAGGGCAGAAGTCGGTTCAATGTTCGGTTCAATGTTCAAAATTGACACACACACAGAGTTTTGTATATAGAAAAGCTTTATTCATTTTATCAAACTGTTGTTTCGATGTCAAGAAGAAGAGCATGGTGAATAAGTGGAAAATCTTCAATTAAGTTAGAATAGTTGAAGCGACTAGTCGCAGGAAAAATAAAAAAATGATGTTTTTTTGTTTTGCAAAATTTTGTGGGAGTTATTACAGAAAAAGTGCACAGAATGTGTTTCAAGAGTTAAATCGGGTTGCGTGAGAATAATTGATAGAAAAAAGCTTGACATGGGAAATTTAGACATGGCTTTCCTTTGAAATGTGGATGCATCCGAGACTGATTTCGATTTCCAAGTTGGATACGTCACTATATTTATGACGCAACATGTTCTCCACATTTGTGAACTAAAATGCTGGGGATTGGAATGGTTATAAATCTGAAAACCTCACCAGAACTTCCTCATCTTCCTTTCTCTTGATGAAATGTTTCATTTTCATAAGCCTGATAGCTGATTCGTTCTCCGCTGCGCAAGCTTCTCTGTAGATATTGATGCATCGACTGGCGTAATTTGAAGAAACGGTAGCATAGCTGTCCATGTCTTCACGGATTTTGTCATAGAGACGTTTTAGATGAGGAACTCTGAAAAAGTACTTCTAAAAACGGATAGGTTGTTGTTATCAGCTCACTCCTCGTTCTCCAAAACCGACATCCGCGAAAGCACTGCCTTCCTGGCTGTTTGAATTTGACCGAGTATATTCATGAACAAGTCAACTGTCCTTCTACTGTAGTCACTTTCCGGATAGAATGGGATCTCAAAGTCATCAACTGCCTGTTGAAGATTCGCTTGCCACTCATTGATCCTGGTGAGGAAATCAGTTCTCTGTGGATTATTGTCTTCCAAGCTACTGTTCACCACCATTTGAAGTCTGTCACAACGTGATTTGAGAACAGCCAAGTGAGAGATGCATTGGCTGTGTAATGAGCGGATGCTGTAAAGAAATTGTGAAGATTTGAATAGAAAGTGATCTGATAAAAATAATTTTAAATTTATGCTCACTGTGGATGGGTCTGAGGCCTGAGACCCCAGTGCTAGTTACACAGGAAGATGTACCGAGAGGTATGTCGAAAACAAAAGTAAGTATTGTTTAGAAAGGTCCCCGTGATTTTGAGAAATATTGTTTCAGTGAAATGTTATTTTTAGCGGTATTCTCCCATGAGTTCTTATGAAGAATGATATCAACACAATAAGATTTACCTTACACAAATCAAATTTCTCAATAGAAACCTTGCAACGAATTTCCACACTTTTGGTAGTAAACTTAGAGAATATAACCACGCAGTGACATTTCCAGGATTTAGTGTTGACTACTTCTACCGGCGGTACAACAGAATATAAATTTTCAAATGAGAACTTCCACATCTCAGAACTGCTGTGAATGAGAACCGAGAAGAACTCAAAATGCTACAGATGAACGTGGATTTTGATCCCAATAGTGGTGTATCAGTCAACAATTTCACGTAATTTTGAGTTCTTGATTGTAAAATTTTTATTCTTTTTCGTTTTTGTTCACATGAGCGACAGTTCTCATTTCTATAAATTCCATTTGAAACAATTCTCATTTCTTTTTTAATTGTCTCTTTTTAGCGAATTGTGGAACGTTAAAGTCTAGATTTTCTGTAAGTGTTCTGTAATTTTGGAAAAATTGTGAAAAAAAAACTTTTCACTTAACACAATCAAGCGAGTCACTGGAAACCTTACATAGCGCCAGCTAGTGATGTTCCCACACTTCCAATAGTAAATTTGGAAAATATGATCACGTGGTGACATTTACAGAGCTACATATGAATTTATTACAAACTCTCTATTTTTATCTCAAACATCAAAGACCTAATTACTCCGATTATCTGAAGAAAACAAAACTCCATAATAGTAGTGCATTTCTGGAAAGAATAGCCTTTCCATTATCAGCAAAAGTGTGACCATGAACAAATCACGGATTTTTGAGAAATGAAGTAATTTGAAACCAAAAACGACGTCATAAACTCATTGTAACTAACCGTTCTTGAAGTTGCTCGTACTTCTCAAGATACTTCTCCAGTTGTATATCCAGGAGAGCCAAGTCGGTAATCTTCTCATCGAACTCATCTTCAACCGATGAGACGTATTCCCGGATATGCTGGATTTCCATTGGATTTGTATCATGAAGAGCGGTTGAAGCATCAGCACGGAACGGGAAAATGCCAGCTCGTTGAATATCAGTCTGGAATAGATACTTGTTTGTGTGTTGTAAACAGAGGAGGATGGTTTATCGAGCAATGTTGGCATTTTACGTTTAGCTTTTAGAGTTTGGCAACTTGACTATGACCAGTCACAAAATTGCCAACTTACTGTATGTGTCACCAAATAATGCGAGAAAAGCTGATGACCGTCAACGAAACTGGTTAGGTGGTGTGGGAGGGAACGTTTCATGATAGATTCAGCTTGCTTCTTTCTATTCTGATAGTCTTCCCGTTTATCCTCAGTGATCAATGAAGCACATGAGTGAATATCTAAATTTGATGGTGCAACCAGTGGCATTATCCTGTGACTGAAATGAAATCATTATTATCAAAAACACTTTTTCCGAGAAACTTAATCAAAGGAAAATCAAAATGGGGTATTAGGGTGGTAAGAAAGTTTCCACAAATCCGGGATTTTTCGCAGAAGGACAGTTTTTTCAATCTAGTTTTTTTCATGATAGGTACCTACCACCTAGACATAACCACCGTCAAAATCTCATCAGTATTCGTCACCTACCTCAAAAGATACAGTAAGTTTTAAGGGTGTTGGTCGAACCCTTTTTTTCGGAAAAGCACTGTTCCTAACAAGTTTTTCTCAATTTTTTCTTTTCAAAATACTCGTATGAGCATGTGTATTACACCTTCAAAAAATCATCACCAGATATGCACTCTCCGCCGATATTCATATTTTAGACCTCCCAACTTTAGGCTGTTCAGAATTCTTTATTCGAGGTGATAAAAATTAGAACTGTACGGATTCTTTCCACACGAGAGGGGACCAACAAGTTTTAAAAGAACGTTTGATGAAAAAGTCGATATTAAAGGAATTTCAGTTTTTGGTCGAGATTTCAAGCCATTTTTGAATTTTCTCTAAAATGACAGAGAGTGGGTGTCTGTTTATGATTTTTCAAAGGTGTAGTGCACATGCTCATATGAGTATTTTGAACAGAAAAAATTGAAAAAAAATTGTTGGGAACAGTGGTTTTCCGAAAAACAGGGTCCGACCAAAACACTTATAACTTACTGTATCTTTTGAGGCAGGTGACCAATACAAATAATTTTTTGGTGGTGATCATCTCTAGCTAGTAGTTACCTATCAAGAAAAAAACTAGATTCAAAAAACTGTTCTACTGCAAAAAATCCCGGATTTGCGGAAACTTTCTTACCACCCTAATAATTGCACAAAAAGGTCCACGAATTCGGAGCCTCATCTCTTTCAAAGCGATCAGAAATAGGCTATGTGGTATTCTCTTTTACAAGACAATAAGAAATGAGGTACATGACATTCTCACGAGCATAACAGAGGTTTTTTGGGAACCCAAAAACGAAGAACAAAATGTCTTTTATGAATAAATTTGGATGAATTTCTTATTTGAAATTAAATTTCGAGAGGAATGTCTGGAAAAGGTCAATGGTGGGTTGGTCTTCTCAAAATTATGTCTCTTACGTTAATAATATGAAATGATGTCAAAGCAGCGGTTTCTCACACATTCTAATTTGCACTTCTGGATACAACATGCATACTTGTGGGAAAAGTGCACTAGATTTCAAAATTTGTTTGGTTATATACGTAACACCTAATCATAGAAAATTTGGCACTTCTTGAAGAAAGGGCAGATATATACATTTGACATTTTAGTCACTTGATATGAATCTAGAATAAGGTGGGAACAGGGAGTTTAGAGAAATAAAAAGTTTTAGTGCAAACTAGACATAGCCACAGAAAGCATTGATTTTATGGGTGAGAGTGAGTAGCTAAAAAATATGAATCGGTTGAAATTATTAACAAAACTGAAAAAAATCTGAATGTTATCCCACTTATCCTACTCTATGTATAAACTTTCCGAGGCAAGCAACATTAGAAGCCGACGAAAAAAAACTAATAAAACGACAAATCTCCTCGCCGAAAAGTGCAATAATTATTATTCCACTAATCCCAAAACCTTGGCAGGCAAGAATTGAGAAAAGAATTATCGAAGAGATTAAGAAAATCTTGTTTCTGATGAGAGCTAGACTTGAACAGTTTATTTCTATTCTAAGAGTGGGCCCCACCCTTCTTTAAGTAAGGAAATCTCAGTGAACTTTATCATCGTTACGCGTCATAGTGCCGTACAAATTAATTGTATCCAGACAACGAATCATGCCTGCCAGACGTCATTCTAATTTAGAAATTAGAAGCTAATGATTTCATCAAAAGTTTAAGAGTTCAGGAAGAAGGTAAAGATCATACTTTGAAAAGAGTATAAGAAATTGCCGAAGATTTTTCTCGAGACTGGCACAAATCTGAGACAATATGTTATTCAATTAGGTTCTTCGGGGCAACTCGTCTATCTTGCCGAAAAACAATCAAGAAAAACTACATCAAACGGAGCTAATCAAATTATGCAAAGTGAAAACATCAAGATTTTAGCTATAATATGACTGTTTTAGTGAAAACATTTTTTGCCGAATACATCGTCACAAATGAATGGATTTGAAATGAATAAAAGTTTGCATATAATTTTGGGTTAGAAGTTATGATAGCCAAAATGGAAATTCCTCCTTTGGACTGATTTTCAGGAAAGCAGCCAAAATATTTATACACTTTTTCTGGTACAGATCAAACGTTCACACCTAGAAATTCATCACGAGTGTTCTCCTATGGTACCGACCGGTTCCGGTTTAATTTCTGAGTTATTTGAGACATAAAAAAATGTTGACGGGAAAAATGTTCAATTTCTAATTTACAGTTTTTATCACGGGTTTCGAAAGTTTTCTTTCAAATAAAAATTACAAGTTGAAGTAGAAATTTTAGATTGAAATCTATGAGTTTTTATTACCAGGTTTCTCAAATACTTTTTACTTTTATCTGATTTGACATCAATCACGTTTTTACCTCAATTTTCGGCAACTTTTTGAGATCATTATCACGGTTTCAAGATTTTTTCTTTTCAGGTTTACGGTTCATCTTTTGTTAGTCACTTGTTTTTGATTAATTCAAGGAGAGAATAGAAAAAAAAATGGTGAACATCACCAAAAAATGAATGTTTTCAGAACAGTTCCTGCTTTGTTTAGAATCGAGCATCTGATTTTCTAGCTACATGGGATTTTTTATTCAGTGATACCTTTGTGAAACCAAGGAAATGAAGACCGCGAAGAAAAAAATCTAACCAGATTTTCATGGTTTCAAGCTTATATTGAGAGCATAAAATCCTCGTATGTAAAGCATAAAATCCTAAACACATTCTCAAAAAAAGTTTGTTAATATGAACAACGCTCCTCAGAAACAACTTCTAAATAAGCTTAAAAAAAAGAAACAAACAAGAGTCTCAGTGTACAGTAGTCCAATGCTGACTCCTCAAAAAACTACAAAAATTTCGAAAAATTGTGCAGGCGAAGCTCATCGGTTTCCGATATGACCAAACTCCTTTTCCAGACCAGTTCGTCAAAGTTCAAAATCAGGAACTCAAAAGCTCTTTTTTTACATGCTGGTTAGCCGCTTTCCGGTAGATCTAGCCAGGAAGGAAACACAATTTCCCAGCTTTGGAGGCAGATAAATAATAGTTCATTGCTCAAAACGAGGATGACTATCATCATTCTTCTTTTTCTTAAATGAAGGGGAACTCAAAAACATTTTGTCTGAAATTACAAATTCAGGTACCTCTGGTGGGTCCAAGCCCTTGGTCGGTTTGACAGATCACCAAAATCGCTACCAACTGCGCTATGCGGCGGAGAAAGTGCGCCGACCCTGCTTGCCTTTAAAAGTCTTCGCCCTTTTTTTCTCATCAAAATTGTCCTGCGCATGAGAGTTCCCACTCTCTTTTAAAACATGTGAAACGCAAGGGAGTTATGTACGTTCATCCAAAAATTTGTCCCAGTATCCTCACTTGTCGGGATTGAGAGAAAGTGATATCGCAAGCAAAAATACAACCAGGGATCTATTCCACCGTAGAAACAAACATTCTTTTGTTTATTTGGAACCTTTCACATTTCTCGAACCCTTCTCTGTTCATTCACACATCGTTCTTATTTTCGTCAGTCTGCTATCGGTTTTTTGAACGAACATAAAAGCATAAACATAGCAGAGAAGATATATTCGAGCGGCGTACCGCAACCTATCCTTTTTGTGTCATAAACTTGGGGAGTGGGCCGGCAGAGACAGAGTGTAGAAGGCAGCTGTTTCCTTCATCGGTCAACATTTTTTTCTCGTACAATAATATGCAAATGCGCTACATCGAGAACAATTCATGATTGAAAGGGCGCGGAACTCCCATTTATAATTGTTTTTGTGCAGTTCTCGCAATTTTCTTCCATTTTTTCTCGTTTTTTGGCGTAAAAGCGATAAAGTTATTGCAGTTCTATTGGAAAATATTAACAATATTCGTATTTAAGGTACTATGGATGACATATCAGCCCGAGAAAACAATCCCGACAACTTCTTCATACGGAACAGACAACGGCGCGGCGGTGAGCAGTTTTTGAGAGAAATGCGTTGGAATTCAGAGAATATCGGAGTAATATTGATAATAGTTGATTGAATTTTTTAGACCAAAGACTTTGAACTTTTGAATCTACAGGCTAGGCGTCACCACCACCAAAATATCATTAGTCTCAAAAAGAGTATTGTTCGGACTCTATTTTTTTGGAAAACGACAGTTTTCAACAGGATTCACTCAATTTTTCATGTGTATTAGCCATCAAAAAAGTTTTAAATCAGATATCTACCATTTATCATTTTAGAAAAAATCCCGAAAAGGATCGAAATTTTGACAAATAACTGAAAATGTGTTTTGTCATAGTAATTTTTGATCTCCAAGTAACAGAGACATTTCAGAACATCAAGATAATCAGAATGCTCGACCAAATTATGGATACAAAATCGAACCAGAAAACGACAGAGATCTTGGAGCTGACCACCAAAGACAAGTCCAGAGAGACCATGACAACAATCAGGATTTCGATAACCGTCCGAATCACCACCGTGACCGAATCGCCAATTATATGGCCAATCGAGACCATTATAGAAGAGTTCGGCCAGAAAACAATGGCCAAAATCAAGATACTGCAGGCTATGTTACTCGTCAGGGTAAGCAGTTTGAGAAATATAGGCTTCTAAATCTGGTACTCATAAAATATCAATAACTTCTATTGAAAATGACTTTTTCTAGGTCAAAGAGAAAATCCAATGCATGGCCCGATACGGCACAACCGCAGCTATGAACCTCACAATGGTAAGTGACAGTGAAAAAGAATTGAAATTGATTCCTTAAAGTGTAACATTCGTCTACAGTCAATTTTCGATTTCAGGCAATCGAGTGAACATGGTAAGCCATCAAAATCAAAATCGCTCAAGAAATTTTCCGCAAAACAATGGTCATTCACGTCGCCACTATCAAAATGAGAATCAGAGAATCGCACGCGGAAATGTTGGCAACCGTCAGTTGTATGGTCGTCAAAACTATAACGCCAGACGAAATCTCATCGAGATGTCCGACGATGAGGAAGTTCATTTAGAAGATGCCGGAGGTTTGAATGCAGACTACAATCGTAGACAAGACGAAGGAAGTGGCCGAAACCGTTTTGCAAATCGTCATTTGAACGACAGACAGCAAGAGCATGATGGAAGAGTTTGGGCTCAAGAACAGAGGAGTGCCCACGAAAACGCTGGTAACCGTTGCCCTGCTGGAGGTCGTCCCAATTATCATCACGGAGAGGATGCTAATGATGAGCAAAGCGATGTTGATTTTGAAGACATCTCCAGGGATAACGGTCGAAGAGTACGCCTAGAAGATGCCAGAGGAGTCAATTCAGCTTACCATTATAGACAAGATGAAGAGCATCGTCAACACAATGCTGGAAATCGCTCTCCGAACATCGGAAACAGAGACCAAAGTGCAAGAGTCCGAGCTCGCGATTACAGAAACGCACACGGGAACGTTCGAAACCATTACCTTGCTGGAGGCCGTCCAAACTACAATCACAAAGAAGGCCACAACGATGAGGGAAGCCTTGAAGATTCTGGAGACGATCGCCCGAACCACGGTCTCGAAGGGCGAACAGAGGACGCCAGACGTTTCGGCTACGATGAAGATCATGAAAACCACAATCAGTATGGTGCTGCTGACAATTTTCCAAACAATGATCACAGAGAACACCCAGCTAATCACCAAAATCCTGATCCAGTCGAAGGCCACAGACCACTGAACGGTTAGTTTACAATAGTATTGATATTTATCGTAATTAAATTTGTTGCAGATGCTCACATTCTTCAAAATCAAAGTCCACCATACGGAAGAATTTTCTATGCAAGTGGTGTGATTATTGAATTGACTCGCAGCTATGGCAAAGTCCGACTAGAACAAGGGACTATCATTTTCACTCTAAAGAATTTCGATCAAAAAGTAATGTGTTCAAAAAGACGGTTTTAATTAACCCAGTTGCATTTTCAGATCGCCGAGAGTCTCCGAGATTTTCTTGTGATCGGATTGGTGGTCGGCGTAAATTATCATCTCCACGACAATGAATGGTGCCCTATCATCATAGGCCCCGCAGCGCCCACAAGTTTACCCGTTGGGTCTGACCTCCGATTGAAGCCTGTCAAACACTTCGACTTGGAGAAAGAGGACGAAATCTTAGAAAGTATTTTGAATACTTTCTTAAAGAGTGAGACGTACCCGACTCTCCCATTGTCCAGGTGAGTGCAAGTGAATGAAAACCATATCGAGAAAGTTTCTCTGAAAAGCAAATTAATTTTCTGAGCATGTGTTTTTTAGATTCGATCGCTCCATTTTTCGAAGCTGGGGACCGTTCATCTCTTTTGGAGGAGACAATATTGAAAAGAGAAGAGTGGAGGTCCAGAATCGAACCAATATGTTGAAATACATTGATGACTCGAAAGTCGGACTCCAAGTGAGGAAATCGATTAATAGTTTGCCGTTTCAAATTCAATTTTCAGCACCCGGATGTTTTCAATGCGGTTGGCACACTCATCGGCGTGTTGGAGTCTCGAGGAGGAGTCATGCAGGTCAACAAGCTGTTTCGAGCGTACATGTCACTCGTTTCCCAAACTCTCAGGAAAGTTCTCGGAGAACACAACAATTTTGAGACTTTCTGCGAATTCCTGGACACTCACAAATGGTTTTTCGCTGTGATTCTAGAGAGGAAGTTTGTGATCCTTCGTCGGAACTACACTCGACTCAATTACGGCCCCACAGTGAGCCAAAGACTATCTTTAATCCGTCACTTTGTCCGAGATGAAAGTAAGAGAGATAAGGAATACGAAGAACACGAAGTCGCGGAACAAAATCGTCAAAAAAAGAAAGGATTAAGTGTCCGGTTTGCGGCTCGACTCACGTCAACTCACGAATACGGAGCGTTAAAATCCGACAATAAAAACGAGAACGATTCTGGAAGGAGGAACAAGAAGAGCTCCGACAAACATCCTGCTGTGAGGCACGTCGTTAACGGCGAAAATCACAAACTTCAATTTGGCTGGCCAGATCCAGATGTGGAGAACATCGAGCAAGATGATGAACGACGACAACGTTTTTTGGCAAGCATTGGTGGTGAGGAACGTGGAGAAGAGCTTCCAGGACCTTCACGGCGTCATGCACCGTATTAGAGAGTTTCTGCTTCTCATCAATGATAAGTTTCGCTTTTTCAAAATATTTTTTTCTCATTTTTTCCAATTTTGATGCAATCTCACTCATTTTTTGCATTTTTTTGGTGAAATTGAAAATTGTCTCGTTCTCTCTCTCTCTCCTACTACCTTTTACACCGAATCAAGACCAGTTGAGCATCTAACATTCCTCTAAAATTTTGTTTTCAGCGGACAGTATTCTGAATTTTCTACATATTCTTTTTTACATCCGATTCTTTCCAGACCTCCATCCTGTTGTATTTTGTAATTTGGAAGCCATGTCTTGTTTTCTTCTAAACTTATATTAGCCCCTCTCTCTAAGTTTTCTCACCTTCCTGTTCCTTTTTTTTGTCAATAACTTTGAAACTGATATGTGCGGATTTTTTATTTTATTCTGTTTATTCTAATTGTTATATGATACTGGTGTAAGAGTTCCCTGCTTTTGAAGAAAACGAACGAAATGAAATAAAGAAAATATGTTGTTATTATGGAATGAGTTCATTGGTTATAATCCCCTTGTTGAATTATACTTCTTGAGAATTAAAGATTTTAATATGAAACAAAAAACTAATACTAGCAAATTCAAATAAAGAATTTCCAAGAAAGAAACCCATACAAATACATGTTAGTTACCCATGAAACAGTGAAAAACTCAGCAATAATATTCAAGTTCTCTCTTCACATGCAAAATTTGATTATGAAAATTGAACCAGGCGTCCAGCTGAGGAGAACTGCCAAATAGTCCAAGTCGGTGGGCGTAGGTCTCATGGAGCAAGTTTTGGAAATCACCACTTGACAGCCTGGGATTCAGGAGAGCTCCTTCTGCGACTCCTCCAACTCCATTCATTCGATTGATTTCAGGAGCCCGGCCTACTAAATCAACCAGTCTTTTTTCCAATAGTTCTTCCTGACGTTTTGTTGGGAATGGGTCGTGCCAAACATGGAAAATGACAAAGCTTCTTCCAACACAATCCACCATTCCAATACTTGCCAGTAAGCCATCTTTCCGGACAAAGTCAAATGCTTCTGAACAATCAATTGTGCCGCCTCCCATCGTGTCATATTTTCTGGAAAACGGAAACTTTGCACGATTTTTCTGAGTATTTATATCATGAAATGGTATTCAAAAAATCAAGACCGTCCTTTTGCAAGAATGCATAGTTTCCTTGCTCTTTAAGCCCGGTTCAGACACGTTCAACCGCAAAAAACTTGATGGTAAAGGTCTTGGCCGTAATTCGACTGCCTCGCTACCCGCAGCTATTTTGCGAGTGCAATTCTTACTTTCTTATGACATATTTTGCAGAAAAAAACTCACAAGCAACGCTTTGAACGTCGTTTCGGGTCCCATTTCATTGTCTTCAACACCTCAAACTGTAATAACGAGTGTGGTTCCCATCCAAACTCCATTCTCTCCAGTTTTGGTTTATCAATACGATGCTGCCACATCAAGGCATACATCTCAATCTCTTTGATGTCAAAAGAGTGTCGATGAAAAATCAGATTTCGGCAATCCAAACGCATAAATTCAGAGCGTCCCATCCATGTTGCATTGTCCAAAATCAGGTTTTCCACATTGAACACCTGAAAGTAACAAATTTATATCAATAGTAATGGATATAATAGAAATACCTGCCGCCGGAGATGGTTATGCGAGCTATCCAATCCAACTTTGAGAGTCGTTTTCACCTTGACTCGACTGCAAACTTGTTCCACAACCTTTGGTAAGAAAAAACATGTTCGATATCCTCTGGTGAACTCCAAGCCAGCACAAGTCGATAGCAATGGAAGGTCGAAAAGTTTCTCCAAGTCGCCCAAGTGCGGTTCAATGATCAAATGAAGTGACACGATGAAGATGTCAAGAAAGTGCTGAAGAACAATCGGGAAGGATTCCAAAATATTCGCGTTCCGACACATGATCTTGTTTGGTGTTTCTTTGAAGAAGGTCGTCTTGAAAGAGTGTCCAGAAAGAACTTTAGTTTCTTGGACGTGCTTCTTCGTCAAATGCTCAGATCCATCGAAAACCCATTTCAAGTCCTTTTTGTAGTTTTTGAAGGTGATTGTGATGCTGGCAACTGGATGAAAAAGATAAATGTAGCAAGCATCAGCATTAAGCCGTTTCGAGAAGATTTGGAGTCTTCTGGTGGATTTTTTGGAACACACGGAGAGGTTGAACCTGGAAAACATACGTTGATTGTGAAAAACGTTTGGAATATCTCTACGAGTAGGGTTTTGTGTGAATTTAATCAGAAGAGTACTCAAAGGTGACTGAACAAAAGTTTTCGTGATTCCGGAATCAAAATAAGAGTTGATGCATGTACTCTTTCGTCGGTTTGCCATATTTCAAGCTACGACAAATATGATTTGTCTCGTTCTCTCAATAGAGAAACATCAGAGCGGTAAATGTTGCACGATATTTTTTGAATAAGAATTTAGGCCAAAATTTATTTACATCCTTGTTTGAAGAAAGTGGGGACCTCGAGGTATTGGAATTTCTATAGAGACAGAAAAGCCCCGGTTGAAAACAAACTGAATCGTCAAACGCTTGAGGCCGCATAACTCATCGGAGAGCGCTTTGCCCTTCCATTACTTTTGCCGTTTTAAAATTCACAAAGGTAATAACTTACACTTCGATCGGCTCCATTTCCTTCAAAACCATCTCGAGAACCAAACACGGAAGCCGTAAAATCGGAAGCGAATTTACTTTCTTTTTCTTCTTTTTGAGAACATTCCGACATAGCTTTTGAATATTCGGCACCACGCGGGATAACTTACTTAGCATCTCATTAAAATATGATGTGAGTATTGATTGAGGTTAATAGAATGAAGTAGCCGTAGGTAAATGAGGGAGGAGGCCACCCAAGAAGAAGGTCCCGTTCGTTTTACACCAAAGATCATTTGCAAGCAGGAGAGAGCAGACGGCAAATAGTCAACCTCCCGTGATGCGCAGTTAGCTGTGGTCCGTTCTATCCGTTGTTGCACGGCCTTTCTCGAGCGTTCCGTTTGTTCCGTAAGTCAAGAAGAAGGGAAATGCGAGGTTGCATTGGGAGACGTAATGTGTGTATGTGTGTGAGTGTATTGGACACACACCTCAAGATTACAATCGAGGCCTGTGAGAAGAGACTGGGAATGAGGAACGTAATAGTAAGTGTTTCAAACACAACGAGAGAAAGTATTACCGACAAAGTTGGTGAGAGGCGAAGTTAATCAACTACACAATAAAAGCCTTATGGTCCTCATATACAAATTAATTTTCTATATTTGGAGGACATAGGGTTTGTGAACAAGACATGTGAGAAAATTCAAAGCTCTCGATGCATTAGGACTACTCGGGAACCTAAAAAAGCCTTGGCGGTGAAATAAAGGCAAAATTGTCGTACCTTTCCGAACGAATAGCGCAACCGGTAGCCAGCCTTTCTGTTGGCTTCCCGGCATGATCCGAGGTTCAATTCGATCAAAAGTATCTGACATCCTTCCGAGAACTGAAAATATAGAGCTCTATCTCATTTGACAGTTAGTTTTTTTTCAAAATTACAAATTCTTGAACTTTACACGTTTTGCAGTTTTTTTTTGTTTTCTGAGATTGTTTCTCAGTTCAAAAGCAGTCCCATATTTGACTTATTCGGTTTTGTGAAGTCCCTCTTCACTCAACTCATTGCCACTCGGTCAATCGTAATGTTTTTTTTTTAGATAATGACGATTTACGTTTTTGTTGGATATGACGTCAAGACAATTTTTCATATATTATTTTTTCAGATACAAAGGATATCTGAATTTTGTACTCGATCAACCTAGATTCTCAAATTGCGACTGCAAATTGTAGTCTCTGGATAGCTGATTCTTCTGATGACATCCATCCGTGACATCTCTTTTTTCTGATCACTGGCTTGATGTCATTTCTACCACGCATCATTAATTTTGTTTCTGATTGTCCCAAATGACATAGGATGATAGGAATATGAGTCAATTCTTCGAGTTATTCCCGTCTCATTTCTAGTGAGACCTCAAATCAGAAAACTAATATTTGGAGTCACAAAACAGAACTACCTAAAAGCAAAAGATGATCTTCGGAAGAAACTTTTTTATTTAATACTCAATCACTTTTTGAACTAGAGGTAGGAGAGATAACTAGAGGTATATGTGTTTGACTAGAGGTAGGGGGGATAAATTGAGGTATAGGTGATTATGATGAGGCGGATTATGTGAGGTGGGTTATCAGAAGTACTACGTTGAGTGATGAGATCATTGATGAGTAAATACAAAAAAAAGAAAAGCAAAAAAAAGAGATTAGGTAATGATGCATTTTGGATCTTTTTTGAAGGATTCGGGCTGTCGTGTCAACTCGTTAATGAGCAGAAGCATTGTGCCAAACCACAAAATAGGTTGAGTTACGAACGCGAGCAATGGTTCCAAAACTTCCATCAGGGCGGAAGATGTCAATCGCTTCAGTTGAGTTCCAGACTCTGCGGTATTCGTCCGGAATGGTAAAGTCCGTCTTTCTGAAAAAAGAATCGGTTAGTATATTCTGATGACATAGGAAAGTAACCTCATGAACTTGCGTCTGGCTTTCTCCTTCTTACGAGTAAAGTTTGGGTTGTAATCAATTATGTTTTGGAAGACGATTGGATTTTTGGTATCATCGTGGTATTCCAGAAAGAGTTTTTCGAATTTCGGGAGCTCTCGATTAAACCACTTGACCGCGAAACATGCGAGATCTTCAGATTCGATAGCAGAATCGACTAGATGAATTTTGGGATTTTCCAAGACCACGATGTCGTTGAGGCTCACGAATGGGCAGTGGTCAAACATGACTGTAGTGAAGTTAGACGCCTGAAACATGATAACTAGATTTTTGTTTTCATGAAATCCGTATAACTCACTGAAAAAGTGTCGAAAGTGCTCTTGTACTTATCGAAAATGAACATATCGACTCGAGAGACAGATTGAAGAACCATGTTTGCATCGTCTTCTGTCATTTGATTGAATCCCATTAGGATGATTGAAAACGATTGCTTCAATGGCAAATTACGCAACATCAAAGAGACACGGTCAGCAAAGTTTGCTTTGATAGCAACTTCCAATGGACCAGTGAAAGTATTGATCAAGAACGAAGAGATGTTAGCAATATTCTCCCAGTTTCTTTTCATGTAGATGACGGCCCCAACTTTAAAACTGAAAAAGAAACAAACAATGAACAATGCTATTTCCGAAGTAACTCACTAATCCTCTTCAATTGGAATTCCATTCTGGAGTTCTTCCAGTTTCATCTTTATGCTCTCAAACTTCGAGTCATTGAATTTGAAAGTCACAGTATCCTGTGCTTCATCCTCTTTTTCTTCACGGCCAAGCATGGGATATATGATGTCTAACTTCAAAATGAAGCTTTTACTTTTGGCTTCCCATGAATGGTTGAACTCAATTCCTCCCATTTGGTGCCAAGGAGCAATCGTGTCTTTGACATCTTGGATTGAAGCCGCGTGTTTAATTCTAGAAAACAAAATTATTTGGAGAGCTAGCGACTATGAAAACTAACAACTGATGGATCTTACAGTCCTCAACACTTTCAAGTAGAAGATTGACCGGCATGTTCTGAAGAGCCGCCATTCTAGAAAATTGGATGTACACCAAGGGAAAAACAAAAAGAGAAAAAAGAGGACGGAAAAAAGACGAAACAAATGAGAAAGACAAAAAAGAATTTTGAGAAAAGAAACGAACGGAATAAAGAATGAATATTTTCAGCTATCCGACATAATCTCTTTTGTGTGGCTCATGTGGTAAACAAAGAAATACTCCGCATCACTATTCAATTATCGTCAGAAGAGTGGTGCGTGTGAGAATTTCTGACGGCTTCTGAATTCTTGTTTTCCATATGTGCCACTTCCGAAATTTTGATAGGAAAATGGCCAGAGTGACTTTTAGAAAGGAAAAGGAAGAAGAAATGATTTTCGATCTAGAAAAAACAAAAAGCTAAAATTCTAGAGATAATATGATGTTAGAATATGTAATTATTTAGTTACTTGTAAATGCTTTTGAAAATGTTTTTGAAGCGGCTCTAGAAATGCTCAAAAACAACTGACTCATTCCATTCCTGACTATACCTAGGGGAGAACAAAGAAGGAAATGAATGACAATGGTTTCCGTAAACAAAATGTTGCATATAGGTTTAGAGAAGCTTTGATAGAGAAGAGCAAACATCTCATTTAGATGTTTTTGCCCACTTCCGTTGAGCTGCGTTAGCCTATTACTGAATTTCTTCTTTTGTTTGTTTCCCTTTAACTAAGTGG
Source organism: Caenorhabditis brenneri (assembly GCA_000143925.2). Taxonomy (NCBI): domain Eukaryota; kingdom Metazoa; phylum Nematoda; class Chromadorea; order Rhabditida; family Rhabditidae; genus Caenorhabditis; species Caenorhabditis brenneri. The sequence goes on along the minus strand of GL379894.1, from coordinate 120,818 downwards.
GAGGGCCATATATGCAGAACAAAGAATAGTAAATAAAAAGAAGAAAGGAAAAATTATGCTTCTAAGTTGATTAAAACGGGCTCTCTCATCACTCAAATGTCATAAATTATAGAGCATAGTAAAAGGAAAATAGCGAGTGGCCACACAATTTTTTCCGAGAAGAAAAGTTGCATTCAGAACGCCAGAAAGAGAGAGAGAAAGAGAATTGTTTGTTCAAAACTCGACAAACAACCAGAATCGGGATTTGTGAGCTCTCAGCCAAATATATGAAAAAAAAAACGTTCGAGTTAGTTTTTTTGTTGAGACGTCAGGGTGGCGGAGAGAGTTGTTTGCAACTTTTTTGTTTACGTTAGTGAGAAAAAAGTTTGTTGAGTGGTTTTACGGTAGCTTAGAAGGCGTAGAAAAAGGTTTTTGTTTCAACTAGGAGGGCTAGAATTACTAATATGGGAAGCATACATAAATAGAAAAGTGGTAAGAAAAAGAAGAGTTGAAGAAGGAGTTCTAGAAATATTTGCTACGGGAGGTCGTTTTCACAAAATCTTCAATGTCAAAATGAAGCTGGTTCTGAAGTTGTGCCTGACCTAGGAACATAGCACCGAACTCTCATATGCTATCCAACTGAAACATCGCCTATTATGGCGACACTCACCGCCTGCCTCACAAAAAATTTCCTTTCAAAACCTACCTGACCGCCCTTTTTCCTGCTCACTCCCATACGCATAGTAATTTGAGAAGGGTGAATGAGTGAAACCACGAAGTAGCAAACAAGGAATATAGTTTGAAGTGAGCGCTGGAGTGTGAGTCTTCTAATGAGTGACGTTCAAGGAATAAGAGGCGTGGTTAGTATCGCTGTTTTTGAATTACAAACAAAATAATCCCTCTGGAGCTGTCTTACGGTAGTGGCCAGAAAACGTAATGAAGTGGAAGAATGGGATAGAGATCGAAGAAAAAAGAGGAAGTGAAAAACATAACATTAACAATGACTTTCAACAATGATATTTTACAAAGGTAGAAAGCAAAAAGTTTCAAAACATTCATATGTTTTTTCATGATAGAGATAATTGGCAGAAGTTCGTGCGAACTCTGGCAAATTTTATTTGTTCTAAACTCTACAAACAATGGACAGTTAGAAGCGAGAGCAAATTCTATAGAAAAAAAACGTTCGCGTTGGTTTTTTACTTCGCACTCAGGGTGGCGAAAACTTCTTGCAACTTTTGGTTTTTGTCCCATCGACGGAGACTATTTGAAGAGGGTCTACGGTAACACAGAGGAATGAAAATATGAGTTTAGGTTTTTGTTGACGGATTTTTTTCTCCAGGCGATTCAAAAAAGTTAGGTCCTGGCAAAAAGCCTATCTAGATGGTTTGTGTACACAAACAAGAGTAGTAATTGAATAAATGGGTTTGTGAGTTGCTGAAAAATTGAGTTAGGGATACATTCAGGTATCTCCTACGAAGTTCTTGGGTCTCGGAAATTTTGGATCAGATCATGTTTGCGTAACGACAAGAAGATAAAACGTTCTGTTATCACAAGAACAGCTTGTTTCAATATGTAAAATCAAAACTCTCTTAATAAAACGGCACCTTAGTTAACCGAACACTCTGAATAACTTACGGAAAATGCAACACTCGTCTTTGTTGATTTGGCTCTTCCTCTCTACCGATGACAGGTTGCTTCCGAATAGGACCCGTTCAAACTGTTGGCTCTCGGAGCTCTCTCGCATACCTGACCGCCTCTTCTTTTTTGTTCCTTGGCCTCTTTCTCACGGATAAAAAAAAGAAAGAGAGACTAAACCAAAAAATGGCAAACATAAACTATGAGCCAAATCTCCGAATACTAATGAGGGATTGACGTTCCTCCAAGGAGGGGCGGAGCGGGGAGGGGTGGCGCCTGGCACGAAACTCAAAAACATCAGGATCAAAAGAGTAGAATACGAGAAGAGAAATATATATCTGGATATGTGAAGTGTGTTGTTTTCAAGGGGTAAATGATTCGAACACCCATTTTCTCGGGAAGAAAAGTAAATGCAAAATTTCTTCGCGAGTATCATAACAAATTTTGTTTACTGCTCGAAATGGCGTTCCAGAAATATGGAACGGTTGAAAAAATTATGTTATTTTTGAAAACAGGGGGTTTTATATACTGGAGATGAAGATATGTGGTAGCGGAGAGTTTTTTATTTGGAACTCGACAAACAAGCAGAACGGACGAGCGAGTAGGTATACAAAAAAGTGTTCGAGCGTTTCGGTAGTATTGGCAACTTTTGGTTTTTGCCCGACTGTTTGGAGTGGTTTTTTGAAGGAACAGTTTTTGAGTAGATCCGAATCTTCGAGTCAGAAAAAAACATCAAAATACTTTTCAAACCCAGAAGTTTCATTCCTTCAGGCAGTAAGATTTCACAGAAAAGAGGCAAGATCTGAAATTGCCTAACCTTAAATCTGACTCTTCTAAAGTGTGATATATTACACTTTTGTTTGTGTCGCTGTTGTTTTTCTTGTGGCTCTAGCACTATTTTTGACCGGAAGAAGGACTCATAGGGTTGATTCTTGTAACAAAGTGACCGGAAACAAAATTACTTTTCTTGTTTTGCTTGATACCACACATGTTTCTGGATACAAGCTTGATTAAAACCTTTCGTTACTTTGTTGTGTTATGCGTTTTTCATTTTTCATGACCATCAGCAATTGCTATCGGTCACTCTCATCTGATCTGTGACGGGTGTTGAAAAGAAAAATGAAGTAAGTGAGAAAATGACGGAAGAAGGCAAATGAAAATAATGAAGGGGAGATATAACGTTTCATCAATTCTTAATAACTATGTGTGGCTAAATAAATTGCTTACTGGATAAAACAGGGTGGCAAGAGCAAACAACAATAATGAGAGAATAAGCCGAATTTCTTATAAATTAGCTTTGTAAACGATCAAAGAATTTGCAACAAAGTTTCTTTCATGTTGTCACAAAAAAGTTGTGTTTACTTAGAAAAACAAGTAATTGAATATTTTATTTTGCGCATTGCATCCTTAGCTCAAGCTTGCCGAAAAATTACATTAGTGACACATTAAACAGAAGTCAACAAGAAAAATCGGGAATGTACTACGACGGAAATGGATCCGAGGAAAGATAATTCAAAATACAAGTAGTGCAAACTAAAACGCGGGTAAAACTAATCTCCAAAATGCATCTAAAAGGAATAATTAGGTTTTTGTTTGTTGAAAATAAGATCGGATTTAAAATCCGGACCTCCCACGTTTCAGGACCACTTCACTTTCTATTTTCGTTTGCATTTTTTTTGAGGGATGTTAGGGAAGTTGGTGAAGCGGAATGAAAAAGAGTAACCGGAAAGCAAGCTACTGGAATAAAAATGGGAGTATAACAGGAAATGAGTATTTTTTTCGAAATGTGGATTATAAACATTTTTAATAGTCTATGAAACTATTTGAAATGTGACAAAAAAATAAATTGAAAGAGATAAAATTCGTTTTTTATCTCTTTTCAAATTTTTCCCGACGACAGAACTTCATTACTTGCGTGAGAACATTAATCATTTCGATTTCAAAACTAGTTTACTCGTTTGGCGGCCATCAAACCGTTGGCCGCGTGCGAAAACCTATTTTCAATATTTTCTCACACGGCAGTTTTCTGTCACTTTAATTGTATGTGACTACTACCTCTCAGTCAATTTGTCTCTATTGACTATTTTGTTATGGGTGGTTGAAATGAGTGAATTGAAGAGGCAAAGAAAATGAAGGGAGGGAACGACTTCCTTTGTAGTTTTTTTTTTGAGAAATTTTGACGTGTTTTGTTCATGGGAAAAGACAGAAAAACTCAGGTAAACGCGTTCTAGATTCTACAGTATTCATTCATAAGCATTTCGACATGAAAGTTTCGAGAAAATGGTTTTAACTATTTTGCTGATAGAACAAAGTGAACGACGGATCAAAAACTCATAAAAATTGTAGCAAGCAAAATGAATCAAGCAGAACAAAAAAAAATGTCAGTTAGGTAGAATCGACGTCAGCCAGAATCTTTATGATTCCAAAAAATCACTTCAAAGAGATGCACACTTCATATAAATCTGTTCTTTGTATTATGTATTATTCAAGTTTTGTAGGCAACGTGAATACCGGTAATGGAAAAAATTATTTCCCAAGTGGTTTGGTCGAGAAACGAACAGGGAACTGTTGTTATGAGTGAGCAACCAGCATCATAACTCTCAAAACCTTCGTTCTTTTCACTCTCTTCTGAAGGTAGATGTTCCTCTTTGAATCAGAAAAAAAACAAAGCTGATGAGCACATACATTGAAAAAAGATAATCCTGATGAAGATCAGAAGTTGTTTGGACACAGTTCGTGCGTTACTAATCCCATTTTGCAATCGAAAACTGTGAGCAATCTTGTTATGTGACGTTTCTAATTTGTATCGTTAATACTAAACTTTGAATTTCAAAGAGCTAACTCAAGAGGATTAATTTTGTGATCGTTAGTCAACATTTACGAATACTCCAGAAATAAATGTTTCCAACAATTGAAATCAGCGGATTATGAAATCAGAGAGGAATGGGGATAGGGATTTGACTCATTCTGATAAATGTGATTTGTGAAGTAGAAAATTCAGTTCCTGGTTGGAGGATATACAAAGGAACTTTTTCCAGTTAGTCAGAGACTTCTACAAAGGGATTCTGAGATTGCACAGTTCGAAAAAATACAGTTCTCAAAAGGCACCGGGGCCACAAATCACAAATTCTTGAAACATTTCTGATTAGTTTGCGTTTTGTTGAAAACAGTAGAGGAGCGATAAGTTCGAAGTGCAACCCAAAACCTGCATATATAAAAAACAGTCCGAAAAACTAAAATGTGCTGAAAATCTTCCCTAAAGATTGTTTATGTTTATTTTGCAATCTGACTTTTGTTTTTTCTCCTTGTTATTGTTATTGTTTATTCATCGAAGGGTAATAACCACTAACACGAGGAAGATGAAGAATCATAAAAATGACGAAGGAAGAAAAATGTTAAAAATGCAAAAGGATACAATGATAGCTAGAGAGTTTGAGGTTAGAGAAAGACTTAGATTACATGACATGAAATAAATTGGATTTGAGTATAGGGAAAATACAGGGAAAAGAGATTTTAACCGGGAGTAAAGATAATGGGAGGGAATATAGCATAGGGAGAATGTGAGGTAAGAATAGTAAAAATTGTACACGTTAATAATTACAAGGATTTAGGGTTAAGAAGTGACTTAGATTACATGCCAATAATTTAGATTTGAAAACAGGAAAAGATACTTTAACCGGGAATACAGATCGCGGGAGGGAATTCCAGCACCGAATAATACGATTAGAATATAATTGATTAGTGATTTTTGTAGAGTTTCTAATTGGAGATCGTAAAATATACTCATGACGTCTTAGAGATCGATCGTTGTTCTCCAGAACGAATAATTGATGATCAATAATTATTTCCTTGCTAACCACGTATTTATAGGTGAAATGCAAATCAATAACCAGACGTCGATATTCTAGAGATTCCAAACCACACTCCATCAAAGCATCAAAGTACGATAAATATGTCTTTCCAAACTTCTTGAAAAGTCGGAACACAAAAGATTTCTGCACTGATTCTAGCAGTATTATTTGCTGTTTGATAGTTGGAGAAAAAATAATAGATCCGTATTCCAAGAGCGGGATAATGTAGATTTTGAAGCAGCTTAAAAGAGTTCCTTCGACAGTTTGTTTTACAAACTTTTTGTTTGCTTTTTGAACTCAAAAGTTGTAAACGAGTTTCACTTGTATAAACATATTTTGTTTATTTCAGTAAAACTTTTATTTCTTTTATTTTTGCGGATAAACGACATCTTCATCCAAGTGGAAGCGAACATCTCTCTATTAATCTTCACGAATTAGTTTCCAATATGATTACAGATAAGAGATTATCCCGACACTGCTGAATGGATGAATAAGCACGACTGGTACCAAGCGGTGCCAGCCGTGTCAGAGTCAGAGAAACTGGTGTATGACGTTCTTTGTTATTGGAGCATGAAACACTGGATTTTCAGAAGAAACGTGAAATGAAATACTTCAGGGGTTTCAAATTGGCATTTCTGAATTTACAAAACATTCAGATTTTGAACAATAATAAAGGAGAAGGGAACGGAACAGCGGGGATAAGGAAGTTGAATTCGAATAAAAGTGAAAAATCCTTTGGAAGGAGCGGAACATGAGTTCTTTTTAGCACAAGCCAATGAGATACAGTTTTTTCACCATAATCATTCTTTCATTTTCAAAGTATACATTATGTTATTAACCTTCTTAGTTCCGGGTTATGCCAATTATACGTACATGTTCAGCCAGATTCTGCAAATACTTTCTTTGAAATACTAACTGTGGACTTATGAATACATGAAAAAATAGATTTTGGAGAGTTCTATGCGCCTGAAAAACTTGCAAATCTTCCAAATCATCCTGCTTTACACCGACGGGCTCAAGTGTCCAGGCCGAGAAACCTGGGTCGGGATTTTTGTGTCATGACACTCTGATCAATCCCATTCCATTACTATTAGTTGAACGTTGATTCACTTTTTTTGTTTTGGAAACGCTACAACCTCTCATCAGAAATTTTGTTGCTGCTCGCGTATTTATTGAGTCTCTATCATTTATTGCAAAATTTTCGAATAACTATTAATTTTAACAAAGAAAATCAGTTAACATTCTCCAAGAAGTGACGTTTCCCAAATAAGATCAAAGTACTGTATGTAAAATGAGGAGCTTAATAAAAGTATTGAATTTTTAAAATGAATTATTTCGAATCATATCTGATTATTTAGGAAGAGCATCCCTGGAACATCCCTGGAACAGATAAAATGCGGTTCATGCACGGCTCGTGGAATGGTTTCCCAGTTTTGTCGAAAGTTGTGGGTGGCATGAAGTTGTGAAGAATTTTCCTGGAATAAACGTTTGTAACATCACACACTGAACTTCCAGAAGCCAACTCTAGGGATTAGAACGTCATTTACAAATATCCAAAAATAAATTGTTTTAATCTTTCAATAAATGGAATATGAGGTAAGAAGATTAGCTTACTTGCATCCGTAACATTTAGCGCGAAATAGTGTTCGATACTGTGCGAATAGCCAAATGAACCAAAGGAATCTCTCGCGTGTCAAATTTTCAATCATATCGTAGCGCTCTTGCAATTTGACGTTCGCATCAACAGTGAACTTCTCGTAAACTTTATGCACTGCTGCTGTGAACGGCGCTAGCTGAAATGAACTCGGTCTTATTTGGATAATAAATAGATTCATACTTTCGGAGGCCCATAATCGTTTGCTTCTTTGTCCCATCTTTGGTTTGGTGCTGCAATCGTGATGTAGCCAATGTCTCCGAGTCGCTCCAGAATTAAAATTTTCATAATGCACACCTTTGGGCAGCTTTTCTCGACAATTTTGAACTGAAAACATCTAACTTTTTTGTCTAAAATTCAAATTCACAAACCTCAATGAAAGAAGTGTTGTGTGTGAAACTCAAAACATCAGACACAAACCCAAATGACCAAGGGGTTACTGTTGCCTTCACTGCACTATACAATAATAGAAAATTGCGATGTCTTTGTTGTGCCGTTGGTGTTTTTGGATCTCTCGGTATTGGAACATTTGGAGACCTTGGAATTCGAGCTGGACGCGCTACTTTGTAGAATGGCATGAACTCAGTGTAAAAATGAATGTGATGCTGTAAAAAACCGGAGTTTTTCGGAAAGTATTTATTGTTTGCTCACATATTCTCCCTCCCACCAGTTGCTCTTGTCTTCAATCGCATCCATTTTGATTTGGAAATCCAGTCCTCGTGGACCCTCTTCATGAAATATATCCATCATTTCCATCTCTTGGAATTTTGGAACTTCCTCTGGGAGGTCCTTGCATTTTTCAGTCATTTTACTGAAACAAAATCATCGATGATGAAAGCAAAACGGTAGAAACTAACTTCATTATTGCGATCAGACGGCGGTTCAATTTCTCGATTAACAGTTTGTGTTCTCTGGAGGACCCCGTGAATTTGTGAGTTTCTTTTCTGAAGATTTTGGCTGTTCTGCGCAGCTCATGAAGCAGGTTCAGCACTGAAAAAGAAAAAGTTAGAAGAGATTTGAGATTTATGGTTTCACTATGGAAAAATAGCATTATTCAATCACTCGATAACAGTTTAAAAGCAATATCAGAAAGGAAACAAAGAGGTAGGCATAGTCGATTGAAAACAAACTGAATTTTTATTCTTTGACATTTTCATCTGATTCAATTAGCACTTGATATTTGCTGTTCAGGTCATTCAGTCCTGTCAACAAAATTTCTCGGGAACTATCCTATCTAACTCTTGATTAATGGATGTAGAACAACTCAATAATCTCTTCAACAACTGAACTGTTTTTCGAAACAAAAAAACGACTAAAAATGCTGGTTATCTAAATTTTTGGGAAAAAAAAACTCACTTTGTTGACAGCAGTCGACTGTCTTGGTGTTTCCAGTTCCTTTTTTCTGCGCTACGGCAACGGTGGAATTTGGTGGTGGATTTTCAGGTTGTTTGTCTTTCTCGCTTGAATCATCTGTGTTCTTCGAGACATTAGCTTGAATCTCGACTGGTACTGTAGTAGACGTCGTGTTCGGTGCTTCGGTTCCTGATTGAGTAGATTTGTTTGTCTCTCCAGATCCAGCTGGGGCTGAATTGCTTGGGGCTTCAGGTCCGACTGAAGTAGAAGTGTTGGGCTCTCCAGATTTGGATTTACTGGAATCTTTCAACGCTCCTGGTCCGGCTGAAGACGAGTTTGGTGCTTCAGATCCAGATTTATCAGAACTTCTTGGTGCTTCCGATCCAGCTAGAGTAGAACTAGTAGGTGTTTCCGATTGAGTTGAGCTGTTTGGCGCTCCAGATCCAGATTGGGTGGAGCAACTTGGTGCACCAAATTCAAACAGTTTAGAACTGACTCCAGATGCAGATGAAGTTAAACTATTCGACGATGCAGATCGAAACAGTGAAGAAACACTCGGCGCTCCAGATCCGATTTCAAATGGATAGCTCTTCTCTCCATATCCAAAAGGTGCCGATCCCAACATAACTTTTGTTCCCATTAGAGCGTTTGCAAAGCTTGAGAATAAAGACACTTTCGGATCTCTACCAGTGTTTTCGGTTCTCTCAGAACATGTGGGTGCTGTACTTGCTTCTTCTGTGCTGCTCGGTTCACCATCTTTATTCTGGGTTTCTGAGTTCTTCTTGACTAGCGGCTCTGGCACAGCAAAGCTCATATCTCTCGAACTTTCCATTGTATTACCTGAAAAAGTCAAATTTCAATAGAAAAGATTATACAACAGGTGAAAAAAGATAGGTAACAGAGAAAGGGAAACATAAAAAGCCACATGAAAAAGAGGGGCGACTGTTCACTCGCAGTGCACTGCGTCCAACAGCAAAAAGGAAGGGGTGCCCATTAGCAATTCATATCAGTCGCCCTATGGTATATACTAAAATAACGTAGACGAGCAATAGATGTCAAATGAGAAAATGGAGATAAGAGAAAGAGATGAAGAGTGTCAAATTTCGCCCTAAATCAAATGTACTTTTGAGAGCGTCACTAACTGACACCAATAAAAGTAAAGACAAGTAGAGATAGAGGGGGGGGGGGGGGGCATAATGAGAAAGTTGTTTATCTAAATATGAGAATCAGATGAAGTACAGCTCAAAAGTGCAACAGACAACTTGATTAAGAATCCGGTAGACTCACATAGCATTGGAAATACGTTTCAATGAGATTATAATAACTCTTACTCATATTCCAGGAAAACAAAAAGAATTATGAAAGAAATGTAGCCAACTGGAGATCTGGCATGTTTTCAACTCCATGTGAGAATAATAAAAGTATAATTTCCTGTGAACTTGCCATGAATGTGATTCGACCCCTCGACAGACAAAGCAATTACTAATGTTTTTCCCACGGTCTCCCCACTTTTCGATTTTCGAAACGCTCTTTTCCGAAAACTAATTGGTGTACATTAGGTTTATGGCACCTAATGCTACCTTTTGTGTATTTACAATTCGAAAAACAGGATGAGAGGGAAACGAATGCATGCAATTTGCCATGAGGTCAGACTCATGACGCCAAAAAATTGGGTGTGCGCACCCTCTTGAACAATCATCAATTTCTTCCGTTTTGAATAGGAAGCCACCCTCAAATGCGGGTTTATGGTTCAGCTGGACAAATTGGGTGGCATAGAATTGGAAGAAGCACATGTTCGCGAAGAAAAATCGTTTTTTCTTCCTTCTCAATAAAACGCGTCCATGAAGCCGGAGAAAAGAAGGAAATGACAAAGGATGCAACATAAATTTAGAATCATGATGAATGTTTCGAATGTCAATTGTTGACAAAAGTGAACAAAACGCCTGTCCGCATAAATGAAGCATATGGTACAAAATGTTACACTCCTCCCATTTTTCCTGGTTCCTAATGTTTGTTCTAAAACCGCTTGAGTCATACATTGTATTACAAATTCGAAACAATAACAAATGTAGGACATGACTCAGTGGAGTTTGCAGGAATATATGATTGAAATCGATAAGATGGACAAATGAAATTCTGGAAATTTACGAAACAAAGAAAATTGAGGAAAAAAATGGGAATAGTTTCAGAAAAAGAAAAAGCTACCGTCCCCAAAAAAGGTGTAACTGATTGAAAATATGTCGAAGTTCGGTCAGGCTCACCTCGAATTTAACGAGATTGTTACGTTCTTTTCAACAAATGTTTTCCTGTATCTGCAACACAAATGTAAAACATTCGGAACTATGAAAACATATTGTGTTGTTGAAAAACGTTCCAAATCTAACAAAAAAAACCGATGGATCTTCTTTATGTTTCCAAAATGAAACGTTTTTACACCCAACTTTCTGAGTTCCGATTAATTTGCCTTACATGTTTTTTTGTTTTATAATGAACTGGGAGGCTCCTGAGAGTTTACAGAATATAGAAACATGGAAGAAATCAAAACATGAAACCCCCTTGAAATTTCCGGTTTCATAAGAAAAAAAATGAAATCAACTCGTATTTGGGTACAGACCACACATTTGTCAAAGTTTGGTCATACTCACCTTGCATTCAATTCCAAACCAAATAGGTACCTATCATCCAACTTTTAATAATACCAGTGATACAATTGAAAAAACCAGCGGAGCTATAAAAATATTCCGTGTCGTTGACAAAAGAAACAAATCTAGCAAAAAGTAAAAACCCATGTATCATATTTATTGTTTCGGAAACATAAACTCTTTACCTATCCCGATGCCGCAAAGATTTCGGTACCGGGTTTCCCACAAACTTTCTCATGGATTATGTTTTCCCCAAGTTTATCACTTTTTTCAGTCTCAACTTTTTCTCTGAATATTTTGTAGCTTCATGAATTTATCTTTCTACCCGATTAATATCTCTTTGAGGTTTCCTCGATCATATCTTCAATTACCCAATTGTTGATTGCTTCAAAAGATAATTCTCAAGGCAGACCCGGTTTATCGGAAGATCAGTCTCGTTTTTTTCTTTGACCTCATATCTCTATTCACATAGTATATAATGATTGATCTAAACCTCTCTCTTTTCCTTTGACCTATTTCAAATCGCCGTGCCGCCCAAAATGTTCATTTGGAAAAATGCCCTTTTTATCTAATTAAATCCCAACTGAACATTGAGTTCAGAGCAATAAAACTCTCTCCCTCTCTCTTTCCACCGCAGTTCTGTCCATCATTTTTTCCTTCTCTCTGGCCAAAATATGACGCATTCAATACGAAAACAACGTTTTTTTTTTGCCGGGACACCTTTTTCTTTCTTTGGTCTTTTACCATTATCTCTTGTACAGTGTTCTTTTTTGTCAAAAATCATTTCGACTTCATTTTTTTCTACGTTTCACCTGACAGCAGTCACATTTCTTATCTCTCGTTCCAATTGACGGCATACCTCTTTTTTGGTTAAAACCACTAACCTTTTCTCATAATTCTGTTCATGAACATTTTTCTTTTTCAATTTTCGATAATTTCAGAAAATAATGCTTCTCTTCTACGAGGGAAAACGATACATCTGGCGGAACGGAAAGCTGACGGTGGACTTCGGTTATTTCTATACCGTTAAGATCAACAATCCACACGAGAATGGGTAATTTATTTAATTTTTTTCTCAATTTTAAGCCAAGACTGTTTCAGATTGTTTGGCGTTGTAGTGGAAAACGACTTGATAATGATAGAATCAGTTTTTGATACTCATCTCACAGTTGTAGAACCTCCGACAGACGGACAGATCAGAAGAGACAACTTGAAGATCTCTCATTGTCCATGTTGCAAGACTGTTTTTGTCACAGCGGAATATCTGGATTTCCACGAAAATGTATCTAAAGAGGAACGTGGAAAGAGACAACGGAATGAGCAACGTGTCAGGGAAAGATTAGAAGACGTGAAAGCAGAGACAAATGTGAGATTTTTGAAGGTTCAGAACAAGCCCAAATTAATGACATTTTCAGGAATTGGAACCAATGATCTTCCGAAAAGGAGCAGCAGTTTTGTCGACCAAAAACTGTTACAAAAAGATGGAAGTCATAATGAGCTACGATCTTGAACTGGAGAAGACAGTCGCTGATATTGGGTAAATTTCCAGTGCAAAAATTCAAAAATGGGTATAATATTTTCCAGCTTTTTCACCGCAAGTATCGATGAAAAAGACAAGAACAAAATCAGAGTGAAGCTACGAAACGGCGAGCACCTTGCTCATATCGAGATCCGCAAGTCGGTTTTAATCGATGTCTCCTCAATCCACGTCATCCATAATTGGGAGAAGAAATGTTTCACTGTCGCTGCAATCTGTATAAGATCACCCTAAACTATTTCCTGTATCGAACTTGGTCCTTTTTTCTTTTATTATACAACAATTTCCTTTTGGATTATGCATCATCCAATTAGGTATCCGGTTTTACATTTTATGACATCAAGTGAATTTATCTACTTTGGTTTTTCGCGGAGTAAATAATTTGTTATGTAGATTAGCTGCCAAGAATTTTCATTAAAAAATAAAACGTGAATTGGAACCTTCATTTCGTCAAGTCTTTCTTTGCGGTTTTTGATATAGCTTTGTCGATGCTCTTGAAGGTGTTCAAATTCTTATCAAAACATTGTCGGCAGTGAACGAATGAAAAGAAAAACTGATTGAGTGTTGAATATACTGATTGGAAAATGAATTCTACCAAAGTCACCGTTGCCTTTAAGGTAAAATGAAAAATTCAAAACTTGCAAGTGACAGAATCAGCCGAAATAGTGCTAATTCTGAGCCCTATCTAAGTATAAAAGTCAAAAATGTTCCCACAAATTTGAGAATGTACATTGCTATTGTTCTCTGAAAAGTTTATGATAACATTCATATTTTTTCGAAGTTTTGGATATGTATAGTTGTTTTTAAACTCATTATATTTTTTTTCTAGTCTATTAGTTTTATTTAGTTTTGACAGTTCTCAGTTTTTCTATATTTTCTGTATTTTCCTCGTTGCCTTTTATTTTAGCTTTTCTACTGTCCCAAAACAAAATGTTCACTAAGGTCATTAGACTTGTCGAAATTTTGAGAATAGGTTCTCATTTTCTTTCCGCTTCAAACAACGGAAATCGACCTCTATCGAGGAAAAAGAGGCCAAGAAAGAGGAAAAAAACGCTTCCCCTTATACGCCGTCGTATCTCTCCGTTTTCGCTGCAAGACCTCAGAATGCTCTCCACCGTCTTTTCTTTACGTCTCCTGTTTCCTACACTCTCTGGTTTGTCATCATTTTAAAAAACGCGCTCTTTTTCATTCATTTTTTCCTTATGTTATCCTCTGTGTTCTTTTTCTTCTCATTTGCTCATTTTTTGACAGAAACTTGCTAATTTTTTTCAAGAGAAATGGATCACCATCAGCCTCTAGACTATCCTGAACCCGTTCCGCATTACGCTGCTCCTCCGGTTCCTCAAACTCCACAAATGGGAGACCAACAACAAGGTTTTTATTACACTCCTATTTTTCCACCGGCTCAAACAACAGGATACCATCAGCATTATCAATATTGTCTTCAACCGGGTTTGCTTCTGATTCCACATCAGATTCCGAATTATCTGCTTTGCACTTCTTCGATTCATCCAACTGCAACCTCAGAACACCATCAAAATAGCACTGCTACAGGACAGATTCATCCGCCTTGTTCGGGTTATGAAGGACACTTTGGAAAAAGATTGGAACTTCCAAATGATTTCCTGGTAAGTGTTCAATACTATTTATTACAACAAATTGCGACTTATCAGAATTACGATTACTCACTTCCTGGATCAATGAAATTCGATAAAGTTCTTCAACGAACTAAGCTCGAGCAAATCGAAAGAGACCGTTGGTTGAAGCATCAAAAACTTCAACAAATTCGATACCAGAGGCCTTCGTGGGAATATGAGGAGCAAGAAGTGCCAAAAAAGGACGACCTCGATCACCCACTAGGATTGAAGGGAAGTGCGGCTTGGCTATATGAGATGCGTAAGCGATACAAAATAATGCCTGGAACGCCATATTGGCAAGTTGCTGATAACGTTGGGATCTGGGATATCAAACGTTCGGCGCAACAGAACATTGTAAGTTTGAAAAAGCTTATTAGAAACTTAGTTTTGTGTTCAGCAGCCGAACTTCTATGAGGAGCGAGATGCTCTTTTACAACAAGGACCAATTCCGGGTACGGAAACATACCACTTCTCCAGTCTGCCAACAATGCCTTGTCATGGCAATAGTGTGGATTGTAGAGTCGCTGAAGAGGAACTCGAAACGGCTATAAAGAAAATCAACCAGGTCAGCTTAAATTGGAAAATCATCAAAAATTCAATTTTTCCAGAGTTTGCCTTATGGCGATGTCCGAATGAACGAGAAAGCAAGAAATCACTTGATATACCTATACACCGAGATTGCTGATTATAAGAAAAAACTTGCCGAGCACCAAATAATGCTTGAAGAAAGTGAATTGCTTGTGAAATGGACTCATGATAGCCTGAAAAAATCTGACATGGAGTTTTATGAAATGTGGAGAGACCGAGATGAGCTGGAAGATGAAAGAGATGCTGCACGAAAAGAACGTGATGAATTGCAAGAAGAGAGGGATTACATGAAGGATGAGTCGGACTCGATGAAGAAGGAAAACGATGATTTGAAACGAAAACTCAAGAAATATGAACGCATGTTCGAGCTACTTGATCCAAACAATGTCCAGAATGACTGAATTTGTCAACTGAAGTTAGTTTTTGAAAGAGTGATCTGACCAAAATAACTAACTTTCCAGAAACACCTCCAGTTCCCCTGTAATCGTTTCTACTTCGCACGTTTTGATCTTACCGGATGCATTTATATGATCGCTTTCAGCAATAGTTCCATTATTTCGTCTCATTATAGTTATTATCAGTTTCTGAAAGTGATATGTTTTTGAATAATCCATTTTACAGTCAAATCTGTCGCCGTTTTTTTTCCTGGTACCAAATAATCAATCCCCAATCTCTTCTTTTTTCTACATACACTAGTTTTCTATAATTTCGTTTAATAAAGCCGTTGTTACTCAAAATTCTGGGATAAAAAAGGGTGATTGTCTTTCTTTACTTCTTGAATTAACTCACTTTGAAACACGGAAGCAACCCATCCTTTTCATACGCAGTGTATATATTTTCTTCTTCTCAATTTTTCGATTCGGTTGATATGGCTACTCTTCAACCAATTTTGCTGCAGACATGACTCTCCTACTTCTTTTTGCCATTCATGAATATTGATTTTCTACAATTCCGCCGCTCTCGTTGGACGGACACACGTCGGTCACGTTCGCCTCACTTCTCTGAATCTCGTGTTATTCAATTGTGTCTGGCTCAGACTTTCGAAACAATTGCGAACAGACACTCGTTTTTCACTTTCTGTGGCTTGAAGTTCTTCAAAGTTTCTTATCTTATCGTTTCTCTAATCCTATTGATGTAGAAAAAAAAATATTTTCAGAGAAATGGAGGAAAAAGAACCCAACTTGGAAGGAATCCCACAACCAGAAAATGGTGATGCAGCGCAATCAATGAAAAACTTGAAAAGACAGTTTCCACCGGAGTCAAAGGAGGACCTTGAAATCTCCGAAAGGTTGAAGACTTATCAACGTCTTTATGGAAAGGATTGGATAGGTGGGCACGAAGTCTGCGCGAAAAATATTCGAAAAATTAATTTTTCGGTTTTTTAGGCGAAGTTTTTTTTTTCGCCTTTTCAAACTAAAAAATTGTTTTGCCTAAAAAACAGAAAAAAAAAACGAAAAAAAATTTCTGGAATCGGGAAATCCCAAGAAATTCCGAAAAAAAAAGTTTTTCGAATTTTTACGGACCAAAATTTTCGAAAAAGAAATTTTTTTCGATTTTTTTAGTAATTTTTTTCTCACAGACGTGGTGGAGAAAGCAAGAGTTGAAGAGCAGAAAGCAAGAGATGAAGAGAATCGACGGAATGAAGAGAAACGACAGAAAGAAGAAGACTTTCAAAAGGCACGTAAAGATCCAAACCATTTCTTCAATCGTATCCCTGAGCAACCAACGCCCGAAGAGGTTGCCGAAATGGAGTTAACCATGTTCGAAGCAGAAGAATTGAGAAGTGAAGACACTCAGGAAAGCGGAGCTTTGGTTAGTTCTCATTAATGCAATAAGGTCATCAACATCAGTTTTCAGCGACAAAACTTCCGATACATATGGCGTTTGTGGCAAGAAAACCAGCCAGCTGACCCGATACATCGTAATCTACAGCAAGTGATTGAAAGTCCTGGATGGAATCGATGGTTCAAACGACACGAGATTCGGTTGGCGAGACGTGTTAAAGAACATTGTGAAGCGATTGAACTTATAAAAGCGAGAGATCAGGAAATCCAGAGAGAGGAGGTGAAGAATGATCTTCCAGATATTCCGTCGAATGATACACAGCCAGAACCAATAGCTGAGGTTAGACAAAAAATCTAGATAATCTTATCAAGTTTCATTTTCAGCAAGGAGGACAATTTTTCTGGCCCGAGAATCATCAATTCCTACGGCAGTGCGTAGAAGCAATCTATCCCGAGCGACGTGACATTCAAATATCGCACCTTAGACACATGATTAGTTCGTTCAGATTAAAGTTAAATCTTTTTGATCCTTTCTGGATGCGTTCGAAAGGAAATAAGCTGTCAGATTCGGTCAGATTTTTTCAGTCTTAAACGGCTTAATTTTTTTTTATTTCAGCGGAAAGATGAGAATGAAGAAATTCGAGAATTAGAACAACTCTGGGAAGAAAATGAGCATTACCTATGTTATCACTTAGATGCACTTTTACAAGCTGAAAAACAAGACGCACAGGAGGGCGAACGTTGGTAAGAATCTTTTGGTGCTTGATTCTATGAAAAAACAATTAGAAAAGGTAAAACACCAGACCAAAAAAAGAAGCCTCGTCCAAAAGATTCATCTGAAAACATAGTCTTCGCGTAGCCAAGAGCAGATTTGTTTTTTTTTTACCATATAGACATCTCCAGTCATTCAGGGACGCCAACGCCAATCGGTGGACTCATGCTCTGTCTTCAACTGTTGCTTCAAGTTCGAGCAATGTCAATATTTAACGTTACCATCTAGCACATGAAACCCACTTCTCAATTCACTCTTCAAAATGGGTTTACCGACACTTCCAACAATTCGAAACGTGGTCAGAATACATGATTGTTCCAACTATCCACTTTTTATGATGAATTCCCCGACTTGTTCCTTTGCCTTTTTTCAATAAACTTGCTCAAATTTATCAGCTTGGTCAGCTACGAGAAGCTCGGAAACGTCGTTTTGATACTATGGATTGTTGGATTGGGGAACTTCTAACAATATTTTCAGATTGCTTTGGTTGGTTTACACCAAGATCTCTACAGACGAATGTGATCCTTTGTTCCGAAATACACTAATTACTTTTTTTCTTTTCGGGCAACAATAGCATAAGATGCAGGAGACGGCAACAACAACAAGTAGAAGCTGCGCAGCTTGTATCAAAACTCAAGGTCGTTAGTTGTCAAGAACTGACTCAGTCACCCTCTAGGAATCCTGCGGAAGAAAAAATTATGAAAGCGAGGTTCCGACTAGGGACCAAAGCGTCAATATTTTCCGGGGAAACGAACAACTGGAACACTTGTAGAGTTGCCTGAACAAGATGAATGAATTTTGTTTCTTCAAGATCACTAACTTTCCATCAAAAAATTCTTGAATTTCAGTATTTAAAAAAATCGAAACTTCTCCTTTTTGAAAAGAAAATCATGCTTCTCAACTTTTTTGTTTGATTCGATCATATCAAAGAGTATTCAATTCTGTTTTTACCTTCTGCTAATTTTTTTTTCTCATAATTTCTAATTCTGCAATTTCTTCAAATGGAAAAATAATTGTGTTTCCCGCGAGAACTACACGGTTTTAGCTTTGTTTGCCTTATGAGCTCGCTCTATTGAACAGAATTCTGTCAGCAAAGAGAGGGGGTTTTGCCGCATTTGCATGCATATATTATATTTCCACGTATTTTTTCAATTTTTCATCACTTTTTTCTTTATCGTTTCTATCAACGTTTCTATCCACTTCAAGTTCGTTTTTTTCCAGAATCAGATCCGCTGTAGCATTTTCATATCAGTTGTACGAACTAAAATTTATAAATTTCAGAATGGATAATGAACCAGCATGGAAAAAACTTTTGCGTGAAACTCGTGGAAAAAGTTGGTATCTTCCTCCGGACAGATTTGAACTCGGGCTGGACGAATTAACCAATCAAATGCGATGGTGTTGGGGTGATCCGGAAATAGTGAGAAGAGGAATCCAAGAAGCTATTCGGAAGAATATCGAACAACTCCCAAAAGAAGACTGGGCTCTGTTGTTTGAGAAATGTGGGCAGCTCAAACTGCACCCCAATCTCCTGGAACTTCCGCTGAAGTTGCAGCAACTGATCTCAGAATCGGAAAAGCTGAAAGATCAGTCCATTTTAACTCAAGAAAAAGTACAACTTCTGGCTCTCTGTCTCACACTTCAGGAGGGACTTCCTATCACGGTTCCATTGATTGAACTGCCAATTTTATATAATAACGAAAAAGTAACGGTGAGTATTCACAATCGGTTCCGATGATATCGTTATGAATTTCAGGACAAAGCAATTCAACGGATGATAAAAGAGCTGTCAGATTACGACCACTTGACTGAAGACCGCATATGGTGGCATGCTGATTATTTGCACTTAACCGAAAATGTACTCGAAGTTGCCAATTTTCTGGAACGCAGTGTCCCGTGCCCAGTACAACGTCCATATACACTTTTCGCATTGGTGGCTATGCTAGAACATGGACAACCTATCACTATTTCTAAGAAGCTTCAGTTTCTGCAAGAAATTGTAAGTTACTATTTATTTCTTTAGGATTTTCTAACTCTCTTTTTTTTAGGAGCAACGGAAAATTAAATGGAAACAAGTTCATGAGGAAAATGAACGTCGAGCGGAACGTTTTCGTGAGAACCTCAAGGTTAGTGATTGACCGTGATTCCAAATATTTCCAACTTTTCAGAAAATAAAAAATCCAAAATTCAGAGAGTTGTGTGCACGTCTTTTTCGCGCTGACGAGTCTTAACTACATATTTCTTAAAAGGTTTGAGATGTTCGAACTTGCACGAATTCCTAGACTTTATCAGTATTCAGAATGCTGCTCATCTCACCAATCGAACGCGGGACGTCAAGATTACGCCAAATTATACAGCTTCAATGATTTTATGTTTCAAAAACATCGCTTCGTCTTTATTTTTGTTAAATTTTTGTCTTTGGGAACCAAAATATTCAAAAACTCACTGCTTCATTTCGAGGTTCAACCGATAAAATTTTCCGCTTTGTTTTCATTTCGATAAAACCAAATTCCATGGATTTTCCGATGCGGGAAAAAATTCACGTTGTTCACGAGGAGTACACAAGTGTCGTATTCTAGGCCATATTGCCGCGCCTCTTGTCAGCCCTCGCAAATTTTCGGAGACTATTTTTTCAGACAAAAGACCAAAAAGTTAGTTGGATTCAGTTTTCCAATCCAATTTTCAAATCTCAATATTAGCGGTTTAAAAAATCAGATCATTTGATTATTAACGCGGGAAACTTTCGAAATCCCATTTATTAGCATGCGAATCGCGTGAACACTCCAAAAAACTTGCTGAGAAATTCCTGGGAAACATTCAAGGCACATTATAGTCTAGGTAACAAGGGAAACGGTATATGGATGTAACCGTGAGAGAGAGAATTGAGGATTTGGTAACCTATTTTGAGAAGGTGAGGGCGAGAAGAAAGATTAGGGAGTCCTAATCAACAATTTCAATATAGGGAAAGATTTGGGGGAAAAGAGGGAGAGATAGAGAAGAGGATAAAATTAATTTGAACTGGTTAACATTTCTTGGAGAAGAAATGCACAATTGATCACAGTAATATTCTAACGAGGAAGAGTGGCAGTGGTGTCCGGACTATCAACATCGTCAGTGTCTTCTCCCTCATCATCACTGGACAATGTTTCAGCAATAGCCTTCGTTGGTGGTGGAAGTGGAAGGTCATCGTCATCATCGTCCTTAAGCTCAATTGGAGCGGAAGCTGGTGGAAGAGCATTGTCATCATCCTTCTTGTGAGCCTTCTCTGATTCACGGGCTTTGTAGAGGTTGAACATCTCCTCAAGCATGATCGAAGTAAAGAGATCTCCGGAGTTTTGTTGAACAAGGCGCGAGATGAAGACACCATCGGCGGTGAGGCAGTTGTCGACAAAGTTGGCTGGGAGCAAGCTTCCCTTTTCCTGTTCTTCTTCGAATGCTGGGGTTCTTTGGAGGTAGCTGAAACAAGTAAATGTTAGACTTCAATCCTCAAAAACTGGTTGAGATACCTGTAAATAAAGTTACGTCCGATGCTCTGAAGCATGTAGATGAAGGCCCAGTAAATCAGAGATGCTGCGGTCAAAGCTCCGACAAACAAGAGCCAGAACCAGAAGAAGACGTAGACCTTCTCAGCGAGCATGTTGATGACAATAACGCATTGAATACTGTGGTCGTGGACAGTGGTGAGGTCCATAATGGAGAAATCGCACATGGTGACACGGGGGAAGATTCCAGTAGTTTCCCACTCACGTCCGGCAACAAGGTCCTGAAATTTAGCACATCATTCGAGTTTTTTTCAAAAATAATCCCTACCTGGAAGGTTTGCCATCCCCACATCCAGCTCTTGGTTTCGAGGAAGTAGGTAAGAATCCAGAATTGAAGAACAACGTTGGCAAGGTACAGCATCTTGACAAGAATGTAGAGACTTGGCAAGAACTTTCCAGAAGCCACAACCTTTCCAGTCTCCTTGAACACAGGCGATTCGTTACGGAAGATGAGTTTCTTGAAGAAGTATCTTCCGAATTTTCTCCCCTTCACTTGGTCATCACTCATGTTGGACTTGATCTTGCGAGATGCTTCGGAAACAGCGGCAAGCTCCTTGATTTTGAGTTCTGAATGAGTAGCATGTTATTAATGGGAAGTAAAAGTCAAAAAGTACCACAGCTCTCGTTGAAAGTTCTCCAGATGATTGATGGAAGGTAGAAAAGGAAGGCTTGGACGAAGAGAACGATGGGGATCCACTGGTAGTATCCAACTTGCTGAAAATAGGGAATGGAATGCTCATTATATCGTTCGATATGTTTAAAAAAAATACACTTATAGTCTCTCAATCGGAACATAGAGCGGGTAGATCCGAATAAATCCCTCAAGAGCGGATAATGTTTTTTAACTGGGCGATTCGAAGCTTTCTAGTTACTTGTTTTGTTCAAAAATTATCGAGTCTAGCCGTCTAACGAGAACTGACAAGGGAACCATTTAAGTCGTTGGAGGATTCATCACAAACCAACTACACAGCGTGAAAGAGGACCTCTTAAAACCTGTAACTCCGTTTTCAAAAGCTGCTTACGAGACTTTGATGCTGCCGAAAAACCAGCAAATATGGGTTTTTCAGTACTAAAACGGGCGAAGTTCAAGTGGGGAGAACTCGCTTAGAAAACATTTTTACAAGGCCTAATTAAGTTAAAAACCATTTTTTGAGGTTGTAAAACAATCTGACAAAGTTTGGAGAAAAATAATTTTTTTTCGAAAAATCTCATTTTTCCTGACCAAATGTATGGGAATTTTCAAGTCATATTTCAGTTCAAAAAATAGACAATTTTAGAAAGCCTTTAAACGGTCTCAAATTGTTAATTTAGTTGTTTTGGGACATTCTGCATCAAATCCACATCAATTGTAATGTTTTGGGTCTCTCCGTACTGACTTATATAGTGAAATCAGTGTGATCCGAAACTACAGCGTCTGGCACACACAGGTCGGGAATGAGAGTCCCCAAACATCTGGAAATGGTGTGAAACTACTTTGAAACAATCAATAACTATTTTCAAACAGTTATCTGGTCGATTTCAGACGTTTAGAGACGATTATAGCGTAAAGAATTCGGATAAATCATATTTTGGTCATGAAAAGTTGAGAAATCGGTGAAACAAAAAATTTCTCGTAAGCAGGTTTTGAGAGTGGAATTTTAGGTTTTCAAAGGTCCTCTTTCACGCTGTGTAGTTGGTTTGTGGTGAATCCTCCAACGACTTAAATGGTTCCCTTGTGAAAGCGCAGAAAAGTTCAGCTTCTAAATTTTTCGAATATATGTACATTCGAAGGCAAGTGATTGTGTCATAGACCACTATCAGCTCTAAAGCATCACATTTTCATTAATCGATTCAGTGTGAATATTTGAATCGTTTTTTGGATGCTAACTTTTTCAGTTTCTCATTTGAAAGTCAGATTGATTGTACTGGTTCGCTAACTTTGACTGCTAATCATCTCTTCCCTATATTCATATTTTTCTCGAAAATTTCAAAGCTCACTGGAGTAGCAGTAACAGCATCATCCGGTGAGGTCACAGACATCTCTTCCTCACTGGCAAAGGCTCCTGGCAAGAAGTAGGTTCCCTTGATAAAGCAGTAGGTTTCGGCGTATTTCTCCCATGTTCTGGTGAACTGAGCTGGCACCCAGCACTGAATCGGACGTCCCACATACTGTGAAGCGGCCATCATGATAGCGGAGAATCCCAAAATGGTGGAGGTGTATTGGTAAGAAAAACGATCGACGATGTCATTGGATTCGGCGGAACGTCTGAAAAACAGGAGAAATTGGTTTCTTTAGCCAGCTTGATATGAAAAACTCACTGGAATTTTCGCACATACGGCAGAAGAACCCCAATCATTTTGAGAGGTTGTTAGGCTCTGAAAATCAACGTTTAGTTCCGCGAAAAATCAATTTGAATATACAAAAGGATTAATCCAAGAGAAAGTGACGAAAACAACACCAGACCGTCACAATACGAGGGAAGAGATCAGGGACAAGTAGGGGGGTGGAAAAGAAAACGAAAAAAGTATTAGAGAGAAAAGACAAGGGGCACGTATTCTGCATCAAAACCACCGGCAATGATGCAGAGGGCGTATGGGAAACGGAATCGAATCGGTCGTTTCGCAACCATTAAACGCCGTTTATCGTTACTCGTCCTTTCAGAATTTTCTATAAATTTGCAGATGAACTATATTTGACTCCCTTTGAACAAAAATCATAGTGGGAAGGGCCAAGAATGCCGAAAAAAAATTTCGATTTTTTTTGTCAAATTTTTTTCGAAAAATTTTTTCGAATTTTCTATTTGTTGTTTTTCTAGGTCAGCATGACCCCAAATTGATGGTATCATCAAATGATGCCGCATTCCAGGCAGTTTTCCTTCATTTTTTGCCAGTTTTCCGAAAATTCGACGAGAAATGAAAAATTGTACTTTCCGAAAAATCCGTAATTTTGGACTTTAAAATGATTTTTGATACGTGAAAATTGGCGAAAGGCCATTTCTAAGTCTCCTGATGACACCCTGTGAGTTTGGAGAAATTCTGAAAAACCTTGAAAATTTCGAGGTTTCGGACTCACAAACAGGGGGGACCAAGCACTGCAAAAATTTTCAAAAATTTTTCGAAAAAAAAATTTCTTCAGAAATGATCAGAAATGGTTCCTACATGTCTGGAAGTACCAAATTCTATTTGGCAACGCTCGGAATAGACTGCAAGGCTCAAAAATGCATCATTTTTGAGCTGATTTAGTACTGGAAAATCACAAAAACCGAAATTTACCCACTTTTTCGGGAGTCTTGGCCCTTCTCGCTATGATTTTCGTTTTCAGGGGGTTAATTATACCCTGCCTGCAAATTTTCAGAAAATTCTGAAGGGACGAGGAAAGTTACCTCCCTTGTTAGAGAGAAAAGACAAGGGGCGCGTATTCTGCATCAAAACCACCGGCAATGATGCAGAGGGCGTATGGGAAACGGAATGGAATCGGTCGTTTCGCAACCATTAAACGCCGTTTATCGTTACAGGACTCCCTATAGAGGGGATGCTTTTCTGTTTTGATATATTCATCACTGGAAAGAAGAAGAAAGAGAGAGAAGAAAAGAGAGACAAAACGATTGCAGTGATTCATGGTTATAGAAAAACAACTAGCACAATACAAAAGTAAACCAAAAGTTGCAGTAACAATGGCAGATCTGAGTAAAATTGCATCATAAACAACATCAACTTCAAACCTCCGTTGAAATTTCTTGTTACCTCTCCAAGAGAAACAGATGAGAAGGTCACGCTAATGACGTGCTTGACGGAAGGAGAGGGAGAAGGTCAAACTTGATTGAAATCAATTAGGCAGTCTCCGAGAGTGATCGGAGCGCATCGGCAGGCGGGATTACCTAAGGATACATGATCGGTTCTGACTTTTGGGATGTCTGTTAAGAATGATCAATTAGGAAATGGATGGTTGGGTTTTAGAATGATATACTTCTTGAAAGGTGATAGCTATCTCATATTGATGGCGCTCATAGGTACGAACTTGAAAACCGAATAACTCTATTTCAGGCAAAAATGAACATTTCTTCCAAAATTTGAATTGGTATGATTGATATAAGGACAAAAATGAAACATATTTCAATAAACTTCAGATTCTCTTTCTAATTGAAGCCACCATTCGGTTTAACTAGGTGTCAACAAAGTGTCCGGTACTGAAGCCAGATGATTGAAGGCGATTTTCATTTTAAACCTATTCTGAGGGGCTCAAAAACTTAAAAGTACAGCTCATTCTAGATTTCGGAGGAATCAGAGCAGAACAATCTGATTCAAAATCATACTGAAAGTCAATTCGTCGACCTGTGAACCTCAACTTTAGAACTTTTCTCTCAATGTTTACTTACTACCTACATTCCACTTCCTACTTGGGTTCTGGATCTCGCCCTTACTAGGTAACCAAACTTTCTAATATTTGTACAACATTTCGGAAACACGTATCAAAAGAAAGTATGCTATATATTGAGTGACTGGAGATGTCTGACAATATATTGTAATACGTACAAAATACGCGACACGATGCGCATTTTGTGAGGTGGAATGGACACCGTCTTTCTCTTTTCTCTTCATATTCCGGCCGGTGAGGGAGACTGGTAGGTGGTGGCCTGGAGACAGTACAAAGAGAGAGGAGAAAAGAGAGATGGAAGTTTTGGAAAAAAAACGATGAAGGTTTAGGAAGGGCATCCGATTTTGTTAAGTCAATCATGTTAGTGAATTGAATTGAAATGTTGTAGTGATGTGGGAAATGATGACAAAATATCAATAAAGGAGGAATGATTGGAAATAAGTGTTCGATTTTTCAAAATTCTCGAAAAATTGGATCTGCACTTACAGTGCAACATTTTGCAGAGATAGGTTTTCTTTAAAGATGAAAATCTGTCTGCGTTCTTTTAGTTGCAGAAAAAAGTATGTCTACAATGGGATGGGAGTTCAAAAACTAAACATCATAGATCATTCGTGAACTGGATTTGGTGGAGAATTTGGGGTTTTTCACATTTCGGGTTGGAAAAATAGGAGTCAAAAAAACGGCGCAGTTTCAACAAAGAAAGCTAAAGTTTTGAGAGCCATCGCAAAACTCAAAAGTCGATTACGAAAAGTGAATCCTAATTTAAAATAAATCTTCGCTATCACATCTGAAAGCTGGTACAAAACCAGAAATATTCCACGTCACAAATCCTCCCTAACCCATCTCCAGAAAAAGGCGTATAAAACAAAAAAGGCGACTGCTGACGGATCATTGGCGACGCGCCCGAAACTAATGCAAATAACCTCGCACCTCTAACCGCCCGATCGAGTCATCGGGTCCTGCCACGAAAGTTGGCAACACCTTCGATGAGTTAGATACGCAGAGAGAGGGACTGTCGAAACGAAAAGAGGAGGAGTGAAAAAGGGCGCAGCCCCAGAAAAGGGCAAATGAGAGAGGTCAGTATGAGTGATATGTATGTGTTGAGTTATGATGGTGTAATAAAATAAGAAATCGAAAGACGTGTTAGTATAAGCACATATAACCAGCAGAAAAAAACAAAATTAACAGCTGAAAAACAGATCTTTTGAAACGTGTGCTTGAAGCATCAAAATCTATGATATGTTCAAAAACTCAAACATCTATTGTTTTGCATATCAATTTATGCGAATAAAGGGCTGCAAAAACTGTGTGAACCGCATAGTTTTCCGCATAATTTTTTATACTTCTTTGCGGAGAAAAAAAACGACAAAAAACGGAAAAAGGGGGAAAACATCGAATTCGTAATTTGGGCTAATCAGTCAAATGGTAGTACTTCTGAATTAGCGGCAAGTGTGAAATCACAAAAAAAAAAGTAGTTTTGCAAAACTGGTTTTTCAGAAGTGCCACCTCGCACAACCACCACAGAGAATATGGAATTTTGGATTGGTTCCGAAACTAAAGTACGGGTGATTATGATTCACAAAACACAACACAAAATTCTCCTGAATCGACACCCAAAATCGGGAGAATTGGATAGAAAACGGAGGAATAGGTGTTAGTGGTGGTATAATGTGACCTGTCAGACAAAAAGAACGATCGTATCGGTCCGGCCCTCTCTACTTGAAAGGGGTAAAAACAGGAGAGAGGAAAGACGACGGGTGAGGAAGGATGAATGCATTGATGTGCGACAACGACCTTGTTTCTGTTCTGGACCGATGAATTTCGCGCACTATAGGTGTGTGGTAATCCATGAATATCCAATTATTATGTATTTGGTTTCAAATAAAAAATAAAGTGTTTTTCTGAAAAAAACAAAAATAATATCTAAACAAACTCGACAGCTACAAAGAAAGATGGATCATGGCAATTCCTTCAATAGAATGGCATAGGATGAATTCATTAAAATATTGCAAAATTATTGAAC
The DNA here is from genome assembly GCA_000143925.2 of Caenorhabditis brenneri. NCBI lineage: Eukaryota > Metazoa > Nematoda > Chromadorea > Rhabditida > Rhabditidae > Caenorhabditis > Caenorhabditis brenneri. The sequence continues at coordinate 93,467 of GL379894.1, read as the reverse complement.
TGACAGTTTTTTTAGGTAAGAGGATTTTGATAACCAGTCGTGAACTATCCGCAATATAGAAATAGACGAAATTTCTAAATAAGAAACCAGAATCGCAGTTTTTTATGATCCCTAGACTTTGAAAATTTGTTCAAAAAACTGTTTTCCAGCTGAATCTGTTTCTAAAAAATTTCGAAAAAATTTGAAAAATGGAGAATGCAAATTCTGCGAATTCTTAAAACATTTTTTCCAGCAAATCAGTAACTACTTCAAATAATTGATTTCTCAAATATGACACTATTTATGATCAAGTTCTCTAACCATAACATTCTCAGATTTATCCTAATCCACCTACCAACGAGAACTGAAATTGCATCATTATTTCGAAACCTTCGGTTTCTACCATTCGAAAAATGTTGGTCAAATAACAAAATAACACAAAACATCAAAAACACCGCTTACTTATACATTCAAAAAGTTTTCCCACGTTCTATCAATTCTTTCTTATCTTTGTCGGCATTCCATATATTTACCTCCTCTTCTTTGTTCAAACCCAAAATGATCTTTTGAATGTTGAGGGGCTGACCGTTGAACTTTTTAGTTTTTGAATTGTGAACCTTTAACAGAATGAAATTTGGTTTGAAATTAAATATCAAAGTCGAAGTTTATGAGATCCATCATAGGATTTCAAACGTGAAAGTTATTTAATGATTTCAAAATTTGATCAGAGTATAATTGGAACTATGCATGATTTGGACAAAAAAGGGGAAATAAGAACAGGTGGTTTTCCTTCATTCCGTACAATTTTGGGTCGTACAAATATCATAATGAATCGAAAACGGAGTGTTGACTGAATAAATGAAAACCTGGAGCACCAAAAACCTGTTAGAGGAGGGGGAACTCAAAAAAATAATTTTTTTGAAAACTTGACAGTAGATACCTCTCGTGGGTTTGAACCTAGGTTCTATTTGGCTGGACATCAAAAGCGTTACCGGCTGCGCTATGCGGTCCAGAAAGCGCGCGGAATCTGTCTGCCTATAAGCGCCGGGGCTTGTTTTAGTCTCAGTACGAGTCTCAATACAACGAGAGTTCCCACCTTCTCTAAGTCTACTTTAAACAATCAAAGGTTTCATTCACTTAATCCTAGATGATCAGAAATATCCTTTTTCCCCCGTATCAACTATATCAGCCTTTATGTTCCAAATATTCGATTCTCTTTCCTAGATTTGCAGTCCAATCGCCTTCTTCCTATTGGTTCTGACAGTTCTCCGTTTTCTACCGTATTTCGATTTCCAGTATGCTTTCCGTTCCCATTTCCCTCCTCGCATAGCCCTCTGATGTTTTCAGACATCGAAAACATTCCCAGGTCGTAAAATGAGAAATTGTGTTGGTGGAGAAAAATAGGAGGAATACGTTATGGGAATGTCGCTGATTTGATGCTCACCCTGTTGGGAACAAAGCGAAGCTATCCTGTTCTGCAAAATCTTCAAAAAATCCGCCAACTACTCTCAGGGGACAATTCAAAAATCTGATTAGACGTGTCTCGCTATGCCTCGTCTGATAAAAATTCAAAACAAAATGAACGGCTGACAACATAATTACAAAAATAATCAAAAAGTTGGCTCTGTACGGGATAACGTGACCAATGGCCATTTAGAGTGACCCACGATTTGTAATGTGACCCAAAAATTTTTAGTGTGACCCAACAATTTTTTGTGTGACCCAAAAATTTTTAACGTGACCTATAGCGAGCCCAGCTTTTCGATGTGACCCAAAAAATTATTAACGTGACCCAAAAATTTGACAATAGCTATTCAGGGATAACTTTGGATTTCGGCCTTGTACACTATTTTTATCTAATTTTTTTCCGATTATATTGTTTTTCATTCACAAAGATTACAAAAATTATAACATTGAAATTATGGCGCTGTTCTAAAATCGAGGACTCAAAATTTTTATCGAGGACCCAAAAAATAAATCTTTTGGACACATGGAAATACCAGGGACTTGTGGAAACACCCGGGGTCCATAGGAACACACGGGACCCTTGCTTCTGTTGTAATACAGATTTCGAAATTCGAGAAATTCCCGGGGCCGATGAAATAAGCGAGACCCGAAAAAACTTTTCCGCGACTGAAACAATATTTTACGGGACTCATCCGAAATGACTCCAACTGATTCCGCCTGGGCTGTGTGTTTCCTAAGCCTGGTTCAATGGTTGTGTTTTACGCTTACGAAGATTCACTCAGTTTACCCACCATCGGGTGTTTCCACAAGTCCCTGGTATTTCCATGTGTCCAAAAGATTTATTTTTTGGGTCCTCGATAAAAATTTTGGGTCCTCGATTTATTTTTGGGTCCTCGATTTTAGAACAGTGCCATAATTTCAATGTTATAATTTTTGTAATCTTTGTGAATGAAAAACAATATAATCGGAAAAGAATTAGATAAAAATAGTGTACAAGGCCAAAATCCAAAGTTATCTCTGAATAGCTATTGTCAAATTTTTGGGTCGAGTTAATATTTTTGGGTCACGTTAAAAATTTTTAGGTCACATCAAAAATCTGGGCCTGCTATGGGTCACGTTAAAAATTTCTGGGTCACACTAAAAATTTTTGGGTCACATTTAAAATTTTTGGGTCACATTACAAATCGTGGGTCACTCTAAATGGCCATTGGTCACGTTATCCCGTACAGAGCCAAAAAGTTATGGATGCACTACCCTCTCCGTGAAAATGAGTCTTCGTGATTCTGTTAAGTGTTGTCTGCTCCAGTTTTCAGATATTATGAGATCAAGTGGGATACAGTGTGATCTTCATTTACTTTTGTATCTGAAAATATATCTTTTTCACATATTTACCAAGATAAACAATGATTGAATTCTTAAATGGCGAGACAAATGTTCGAATTGTTTTAAAGACTGTCACAACTTCAGTGAGAAAAAGTCAGAGAAATAACGTTTTCCAAAAATTACGACGTCACATAATCCGAAGCAAACACTAATTATCGTAGTTTTGCTAAAGAAGATCTATTACAAAGTGTTGCAGTTGACATCCTCAAAGCTACATCCTCAAAGTTCTTTTTTCACTCATCAAAGAAATCAATTGAACCGAATACGGGCTTTTAAAACAACTGTCTGGTCCACCCAAGATAACCTATACCTGCGACTACACATACCCGAAAAAAATTAGGAAACTTCTTCTAGTTTCCATTCGCTACCCTCTCCCATATTTTTTTTTATTTTCCCATTCCCTACCGTACTCTATCTTTATTTCTCGAAAAAGTTCCACGTGGAGTTTGGAAGGCAATAAAATATCAATAAAATCAGAGAGTTTTTGAAAAAGGGGCGTGGCCGCGGAGAAACCGCCCACTTTTCGAATCACCACCACTTTAAAAGGAGCACCCTTTCCCTCCAAAAACCATAGTTGGAAATGTCCAAGATTATCAGTCTGATCCTGCTTCTCCTCTTCGTAGGAAATGTTCTTTCCTACATGAAGAACAAGCCTGTTCAACACCTATCCGATCCAATTGGAAATGGTGAGTTCTCTAATTATATTCTTTCTTTCCTCATGTTTAAAGCTTTCAGAAACCAAAGAAGAAAATCTTCAGACCAACTGGGAACATATCGTGGAGCTCCTCAACCGTCTCAAACTCTCTCTCCAAGTCCTTGAAATGAAGCTGGTGAAATTGAACAAACAATACACTAGTAAGAATGAAAGTTCGTCAGGCATTATCTTATACTCTTCTTTCAGGCATGAACGGCACCGTCACCACCACCAATCGTTGAGGCTAAGAATCATTGAGCTACTGTTCAATAAAATGTCTCCAATAAAATTATTCTCATGCAGTGATATTCGAACTTTGAATACTTCAGAACAGAATATTGAAGACAGCAATTTTCAGAAAATATTGGCAAAAATAGAAAGGCTGGAAATTGCAAATTAGTTATACAGAAACTGAGAATGATTTGATTTGCTTCGAATTATTTCGTAGTTCAAACCCACTCTCTGATTCTTCCAGCATCGATGTCCCAGATTTTTGGTACTCTTTTATAGATTTGCAGTCCAGTTGCCTTCTTCCTATTGGTTCTGACAGTATTTCCTGAGACCTATGCTGAAACATGTCAGATTCTATACCACTAAAACAACTGAGAATGAATTGATTTGTTTTGAACTTTTAAGCCACTGACCGACTGTTTCAACCTTCATGTTCCAGATTTTCGTTACTTTTTCCTACATTTGCAGCCCAGTTGCCTTCTTCCTATTGGTTTTGACAGTCCTCCGTTTCCTACCGTATCTCGATTTCAAGAATTCTCCACATATTCATTTTCACTTTTGCGTAGCCCTTTGACGTTTTCAGCCATTGAGTTTCCCATGTCGTAAAACGAAAGATAGCTTTGGTAGAGAGAAAAAGGAAGAAAACGGTTTGGGAATCTTGTTTGCTGACTGCTCTCCTGTTTTGCAAAATTTTGAGGAGAACCGGCAACTATTTTAGGGGGCCGACACGGAAATTTTGATGGGACAGTTTGAGGTCTTGTTTGCTCTTTTCTTACTGAATTCTAAAATGGTGAGACAAATGTTCGAATGGTTCGAAGACCGTCACAATTTCAGCAAGAAAAAGTCAGAGAAGTAACGGTTTTCAAAAGTTGTGACGTAACATAATCCGTAGAGAATACGATTTACTGTAGTTTCGCGAAGAACAGTTCTATAACGGATTGGTGCAGTTGATACTACGCTCTTCCTTTTCTCATCAAGAATTCATAATGTGAACCTTTATTAGAATGAAATTTGGTTTGTAATTGAATGTCAAAGTTAAAGTTCATGAGACCCATCATCGGATTTAAAACATAAAAGTGATTTGAAGATGTTGAAATTCAGTCAGACTATAATTGGAAATATGCTTGATTTGGACGAAGAAGGAGTTAGTTCACTAGCTAGGAATGTATCAAAAACAAGGATTCGTTATCAATAAAAATAAATTACGGAATTCGGAATCACAACATAGCGATAACTGGAATGCTCATCACCGCCATGATAGTCGCAGAATATCCCGAATTGATATTTCCAGATCTCCCTTCAGCCATAACCATTTTTTGTCGGATCGCAGTTTTTCCCTCGGCTTCTTCTCTACTCAACGCATCATACGAGTTCTGAAATTGATATCTTTGTTTCTGATTTCTGTGGTTCGATGAGGAGATTTTGAGAAGCGCTTGTGCTCATCATGAAGTAATCGGATATCTTACGTTCAACATTTTTCCGATCCTCTCGTATTGCTCATCGTTTGGCAACTCTCGAATGATTTCTTGGACTGTTTCAGATACTCCTCTGTGTTTGGTGTCTCGTTGAACAATTGGCATGATTTCGATTTTTCCAGGAAAGGGTTGATCGGGAACTGAAAAAATAAAAAAAATTATACTGGGATTTAGATGATGAAGGGTTCAGGAAACATGCCAATGAATTTCTATTGAGTCTTTTTTCTACCACGTAGTGCGGTCAATAAGACTTTCGGTTATCTTCTAGGCTGATTTTGGGTGTAAAATCACCTGATTTGCAGCGGAAATGATTTTTAGACTTGAACGTTTTCTGTTCAAAATTTTTTTTCCGTAGTATAATATTCAACGTTTCAAACAGTTCCGGCAGGGTTCACAGATAATCTGTACATTAGTTGTTTTCATTGAATCGAATCGAAACATTTTCTTTTCAATTCCTCGCGTCTATACATAATACAGAGAGCTACTATTTTGTGTAGTCTATAACTTGATTTGAACGACAAAGATTCAAAACAGCTAAACCATCTTGAACAAGTTTCATTAAGTTTCATAATGTTTCCGAGTGTTCAGAAAAGTTCTAGAAACTGATTTTCGACAAAAATTTTTCCTTAAGTTAGCTTTTACCCTCAGTTTTTTTTGTCAGATTTTTTTTAGAAATTGGATATTTTTGTTCTGACTTTTCGACAGTTCATTCGATACTAAAATTGCATGAATTATTAAAATATTTGATGTGAATGTTCAATAAAACTTGGCAAACTGTTGATAATCAGAACTATCAGCGATATTCAAAACTTCCAGTTACTGATATTAACTATTGTGAACGAAATTACATTTTCAATTCTTCGAAAATTGAACCAAAAATACTCGGTTCCTTAGACTACTCCAATCCCCAAACTCACCATCTTCATACTCATCCTTCTCCAAGTTTTGTCGTTTATCCGGATGCGCATTGGTGGCAGTCGTGAAGATCACGGCAATGAAAAAAAGAAGACCGAATTTTGTGGCCCCAAGCGCCAGCGCCATCTTTCTTCTTTTTCTTGTGTCTGCAAATAAAAACACATTTTGATTGCTTGCACTTTTTCTCTTTTTTCTTTATTTCTTTCTCCGGATGAGAACGAATTGAGCTAGTTGTAATGTAATGTAATGTAACAACAACTAATGGAATCCGAGAACATGATTGTGGGAAGGAGGAAGAGAAGGGAAACAAGAGAACACACATGTTTGTGGTTGTAGAGTCTCTTACCAGAAGATAAATGTCTTCAGGAGAGAGATAAGAAATGTTAGCACTTTTTCGCAATTTTGAAACACCAAAAATTGAATTAAGACGTGAAGAGGAAAACATTGAAAATATTTCCCACCCTTCCTCTTATTTCTCTCTTAAGTGACATTGGAGAGAATATATTGAGGGTAGAGTAACACCCATCCGTCGTCCCCAGATGAGTATCTGCATATACATTTCAAAAATACTCATCAATCACTACCAGGCGTCTCCCTAATTCGAAATTCAAGTAAGTAGTTGCAAGTAGAAGAGCAAAAAAGAATGAAATTTAGGCAAAAGTGTGAGGAAAACTTTTTTTTTTTGGAAAAAAAGTGGATAACGTAATCAAATGTGTTGGGTGCGCGGCGGTGGGGAGAAAAGTGGAAAGGAAGCAAGTTCAAACGACTTCTAGGAGTGTATGAGAAAACGGGCGGGAAATTGAGGAAAAAGCGAAGAAAGCAAAATCCAATTCGAAAAACTCTTCTCATCTTACAAGAATCTTGAAACCCCGCCTACTTTTGTTTTAGAAGCCTTGTTTTGTTTTGCTTCTATTTTGATTAACAGAATAGGAACCGGATAGTGTCCACATGGGAGAGAAAACATTTAAAATAAAGTTTTTGAAATTTCAGGTAAGGTTCAATAATCTTATCTCAAGAAATGAAAGTGGTGCAAAAAAAAAGTTAAGACGATTTCGAATTTTCAGAGATTCGAGGTACATTTTGAAGTTTCATGAAAATCAGGAAAGAAAAAGAACGATTCAAAGAATTTACTGATGAAATATCAAAAAAAATTGCAAGATTTGATGAATTTCGAAGCATTAAAGTTCATCTTATAGTTCTCTTTTCAATCAGAAAGCACTCAACGTCCGACCAACAAAAATAAAAAGTCTCGCCCCCAGATTCTTGTTTTTACTAACTATCTAACTCCTTTGATAATTGAATACTTTTACCGTCCTAACCAATAAGAACTGATTCAAGCCAGGACATAGAAGCTATTGAAAAAAGTGGACGACTTGTTTTTCTCTCTTTTTTCTCTCAATTTGCCTGACGCTAATTAAAAATCTCAAGAGGGTTTTTGGTACGGCGCCACTGGAAAAAAGTGGGATGTGTGCTCATTAGCGAATTGAATACTAATTGAGTTAGGAATGTTTGCTATTGTTTTATAGAAACCAGTTGTTTTATGAAAGTTGAGATTGAGAAAGAACAAGATTCCGTGGGAAAATAATAGATGGGAACTTTCGAAAAACATAAAAAAAAAGGTACACAATTTTCGAGAGATAAAAAGTTATGCAACTTGTGCTAACTTCAGAGAGAATCAAGTGAGAAAAAAAAAGAAATCTCTGCAAATCTTTTCCCTTTTCGAAGTTTACAAATAGCAATCGGAAAAGTACACTCCATTTTTCACCCTCCGAACAAAAAACCTCTAGAAAAAACTCCCAACAATAAAAAACCTCCTCGAACTTCTCTCTTCAAATGTCAAGAACTACACAGGAAACGGAAAAAGAAATGTAATGTTTAATGTAATGTCCGACCATAAAATTGCACCAAAGTGGCCCAATTTGACGGGAAGATAGTGGACGGAAAGATAGTCCGCGAGTCACTCTAAGAACTTCTCTCTTCCCAAAGTAAGCGGATTTCGGGAAGGAAAGAGAAAAAAGAACAGAATGGATGAGGGCATGGACAGAAGAACTGGTGGGTGTTGAAAAGTATTCAAAAGTATTGAAAAGAGCACACAACACATTTTTGAACATGAGCCCCCCCTCTCTTCTCCCCCTAACACCAGAAAGAGCTCTGGAGCTATTGTGTTCAGACTATTGTAAACATAAAAGGGAGGAAAGATGACGAGAAAATAAGAGAGAAAGAATACTGGAGGACGGGAGAAAAGGATTAATCCAATGTTTAGGCAAAAATGTGGAAAATGGACAAACTAGGAAGAGAAGAAAGTAGGAAAAGAGGAATAGTTGAGAGACAAAAATGATTATGTTGAGAGGTTTTTGAGATATTCTCTAGAGCAAGGTTTCGAAATTTGGGATCTGAAAAGAGCAGCCAGAAATAGAGCATGGTAGACTACAAACATATAGAATATGAAAAGGATTATCTTGGCATGAATTTGTTTTTGAGAAATCCTGTTTTTGGAAAAATATTATTGAGGATATTGGAGTGTGTTTGTGTATGCCACGGAACAAAGATAATAATAGAAAATATTTGTTCAGTGAGAAATATAGATAATTAGACAAATTGAAGAGTGAAGATTATGAAACTATGAATTTCAGAAATGGAAAATTAGGTTTTTGTAAAGAAATTCGAAATATAATCCTATGTTTTCTGATCAAAGATGAGAATTTTTCATATTTCTGTTAGTGCCCTTTTATTAAAGTCAGGAAGTATGAAAAAGCATCGATTTCGGCATAGCTAATGTTCTCTAGATATTCGAATTGAAAAACTCATTTTGAAAAAATTTTGATTTCCAAATTTCCGTGAAACAAAAAAAAATTCGAAAAACCCATTCAAAATGTCAAAGTCAAACTATTTTTACAGCTGAAATCTTTATCCAGGAATAAAGCTACAGTATGCCCTCTCACAAATGCCAAGAAACAAGTCAAACTTTTCCAAACTTCCTAAGTTTTGGAAAAAGTCTCTTTAGGGCTTCAAAACATTAGAAATTTGCATAACTAAGTTGGTCCCACAAAACTGAGTGATGGGTGGCAACGCCTCCCGCGACGAGCGTGGTTTTGACAAATGGCACCAAGATTTAGGGCGGCTAATAGGTCCCTTGAAGTTGTTCTCAAGTCTAACTGGGTGGGCTCCAGACACTTTCTTCTTTGTTTCTTTGGCAAGGATTAGTTGCTGCGGGGGAGGAGCCGGATGAGAGGAAAAGTGAAACTTTTGCTTCTGGTACTCGTTAGTGCAAGGTTCATAGAAGAGTGGGAAACTAAAAGTGTAAACATATAGCGTCGTTTTTTAAAGTGATGGAAATTTGATAGTTTGAAAAAAAAAAGAAATGATCAGAGATGACAAATTTGAATTGATGTCAGATGATTTTTTTTTTGAAGCAAGATCCTAGAAATTGGGATTCTAGGACAATCGGTCATAGATCTTGCTTCCATTAATACCACAAAACCTTTCAAGTTGTCCGAAATGAGAAATCTGGTAATCCTATCATGACTAGTTTTCTTATTACCACCCAACCATCTGTTCTACTTATGACATCTGAAATTGGATAAAGGTTTGGCGTTTTCACAGAGAAATGGAAAAAGGAGAGGCCGCCCAAAATGTTTGGGACATTGGAAGATTGAGTTACCGCGCCGCTAATCACTGTCCGAGAAGAGGAAGAGAGGAGGGAAATGGAATGCGCAACGCAGTGTGAAGCCAATTATGTGGCACCCACCCCTGCCACCCAAAAAGCAGCAGACGGTGATGGAGGGGCGTCAAGTGTGCGTGTCATTAGGGCATTATTGAAAAGGAAATGAAGAGAGAGGAGAGCCGACGACTGAATACTGAATGTGGATGAGCTGAGGATGAAACCAGGTGTGCAATCAGGTGGAATTCAGGTGTAAGATGACTATGGAATGTGAAGGAAGTTAGATTTTCTAAAATAAACTTGAAAATAGAATAAAATGGCGCTTGATTACGTTTTAATACGTGTTCCAAAGAAAAATGAAGTGACAAACTCCGGAAGAATGCATCAAAATGAAGGAGTTTGCAAGATACCGACAATTTTGACAGCCAGTGTGAGCTGAATGAAGGGTCATGAATTTTCAAAGAGGAGAACTTTCTTGTGACAGAGAAACAAGGAACATACCATGAAGTATATAACTTTTCGAACGATAAAAATGAATCATAATTAGAAAATTCGGATTTTTTCATTACCAGAAGCGAAATTGGTATGAAGCGTACTGTTTCTCTAAGAAATTTGGGTTTCTGAAAAAGTATAAGTTCGAAAATTATACTTTTTCAGAAAACCAAAAAGTTTATCATGAAATTCTGGTTTTTCATTTCCAAAATTTCATACAACGAATGTTTCACATTTTGAACTTTGTTTGGTTTTTTGAAACTTTTGAAACTTCTTAACAAAACTTAAACAAAATGTAAGCTTTAGCTATTTGACAACAAGAAAACCAAAAAAAAACTCAAAAAAAAAACAGGATGTTAAACGAGGCAAACTGACATTTCAAAACGAGCAAAAGAGAACACTAAAAATACCAATAGCAGCTTTTCAAGTAATGTCTTGTTATGGGTTTTCAAACCCAACGTTCTTTTTTCTGAGACTAAAAAAGTTGTATTTTCCTGCGATTTTGTTTTGTCAGACATGAATCATTTTTATATTGCAACAGCTTCTTCAAAATATTTATTAATCCTAGATTGGCCACAAATTAGAGCCAATTGATCATCTCGCTGTTGAGTCCACATAAGTCGAAATACCACCAATCTGATTTGTTGACAAAATTCGCACTGTTTCCTGTTTCCTGACTCCACATGTGGCGTACTTGAGTACTCTTTGTCGAAGCTGTTTAGTGAAAACTACCATAGCACATGTTGAGAAGAATCCGTGATAGGCAACACAAAATAAAAGTAGTGTAGAGATGTCATTGTTGTACATAATGAATATCATTTGATAGAGTTGAACGAAAATTGGAAATACTATCATGGCAACGTGGATAGCTCCCTGGAAAATTAAGAACCAGTTTTTGGAATTGTCTATTGGGAACTAACCTGCGCCAACAAACTAAAAATGAGCATTCTTTGCAATTTCTTGGTTTCTTTAGACAAATTCCTTGCTTTCGTCAAAAACTGATTGATAAAAATTACAGTACTCAACCCCACAACTGACCCGAGGCACACTAAAATACCATAAATAACGCAATTAATCATCAGTATAGGGTCTTCCGGGGCTAGGATGAAAACACTATGACATGCTAACTCTTTGGGTACATTTGCGTACTTCTGAAAATTTATAGATGAGTAAAACAACCATGTCTAATGAACAACTAACCTTAAAGAGTGCCTCTTTCTTAGTTCGTTGATAAATGAGTGTCTGAGGGTCTAAAGTACTCCATACCATTGTGACCATATGCATAACTGCTAAGACTCGGAATACATATAATCCATAGGATGGCATATTCAGAAGCAAACTTGTAGTGTGATGAATAACCACCACTTTGAAGCGATGATAGAACATTTCTAGTACAGATACTCCAATAACTGAAACTTGGAAAATCTTCGATTTTGATACTTTCAAAAGTAACTCACCAATAATAAACTGTGCTAATATGAAAAACTGTAATATTCCACTGACACCCCAGTCCGCTAGCCACCCCGTTGTCCTGTACACATCATACGGTAGATATGTCATGGGAAGCCACATAAAAGTCACGTAGGCTTCTGACGTCACATTTCTAAATTCTAACCAAAATTGTTGCTAAAAAACAAACGCGTCACTCACGTGATAATATGAACTATAATATAGTACTTGTAGGTTTGGAACACTTTTGATGTTTCCCGAAAAAGAGCAAATAAAGCGATAATGTAAACTGGTGTACTAATGAAATGAACGTTATGCATCACTGCCCTGTAATAATGAGTGTTGAAAAATGCAACAAGTATTGGGATATGCTACTAACACATAAAATCTTGGAGCTGGGAGGGAACAGTTCATCAAAACTACGATGAATAAGTATAATATGTTGTTGAGCTCCAGTGTAACCTGCAAATTTTTGAAATTCCAAAAATTCCAAAAACGTCCAAAAACGGTTCTCAGAAAACGTAGACAATGACAGAAGAAATAATTACAGAGAGAAAAATATTGAGTCACCAAAATCACGATTAACTTCAAATGGAAAGCATATTTTGTCTGCAAGTAGGCATTTGATCTTTGCCATTCAAAAATTTTGGTTGAAAAAACCCAAAGTGGAGATCAACTGAATGAAATTTACCTCTGAAACTTGAAAAAGTCCAGTTTTTGTCTACGTGAAAGTTTTGATGAAGTTACCCTGTTTTGACGAAAGTATTCTGGCAGTTGAGACATTTCTGACGAGTTCAATCAAATTTAGTTACATGCAGGAAGAAAACAAGTTCGGAATAATTGGGTAGACTCAAATTTGATTTCACAATCTGCACCTGAGCCATGACTCATATTAGAGTTTTTGCTATTCCAATAATTTGAATTGTGTCATTTCCTCGGTTTGATAAAAAAAAGACCCCATCGATATTCTTAAAAGATAATATAATGCTAACACTTTTCGTACTTGGATGGCATTCAAAAGTCTGTTTTCTGATTGTTCAATAAGACGAGGACGACCTGAAAAACAAGTTGTGAAAACCATTTACCAAGATATGGAATTAAGGAAATTTGTGAAATATAGGGTAAATAGCTGTGTTATTTTTTGTTTGAAACACCAGGTTGAATGCCTTTGAATACTATGCTGTCAAGTTTCGATAAATGGTTTTTTTCCTTTTTTTCAGATAATGAAGATTCAAAATTCTGTATGAAATTACATGCCGCTCCCTCACACTGAACAACGTTATCAAAATTGTAAGCCGAGTAAAACATGCATCGAACAGTCCACCTGAAAGTGTGGGAACGAACAACTGATTAAGCGATAACAAGTTTATGAGTGCTGTTTTCAATACATAGAGAAAAAACGAACACAACAGGTGTTATCTTTCTGTTATTTTCCTGTCTGCCAGAAGTCAATTACTCCTATCATGCAAAACAAAATTATTATTTTGCACTTGGAACTCCCAGTAAGAAAAAACTAATGACGTAAAGGCTATAATCCCCAAACTACCGAAAACCGTTCTATACGCAATTAACTTACATTGTACTGTTATCAAAATGCACTGTTATAGGCTATATCTTCAAAAATCGGATTGAACAATAATTTATTTTTGAAGTATGGAAAAATATAGACAAGGTTTCTGGTTATTTGATAAAACCTCAAAATTATTGAAAAATCAAGTTGAGGATGAGGCTTCGTTTCCATGACTTTTTGCGGCATCAGCTTTTTGCTTACGTTCAGCAGCCATGATTTCCATATATTGGTCAAACACTATCCAAAGATGCTTTGGAACAAAACCACGGCAAACCATCATTTCATCATCTTTAGATCTCACTCGCAACGCAATATACCCAGGATAAAAGAGAGCAGCGAATTCCCAGTCTTCGTTTTTCATGGGAACGGAGATGAGGGGTCTGAAAAAGAATTAGTTCGTATAGGCAGAAAATCCAAAGAACATCTCACCCATGTCTATCAACAGTATTTTTAGCTCCTTCAATTTTGAGAAGACATTTTGCATATTGGATGTTAAAATTTGCAGTGGTTTTTATGAACACTCTCTTCCGTTTTCCCATAGCCTTTAGTTGCTGCAAAAGTGATCATGTTTTGTTTTCAATTGAATAATGAGTTACCGAACACAATTGCATGAAATTCTTCTGATTTCTGCAGTAATCTATCCAAACCACAAATTCATTCTCGATTTTCGGGAAAACTTTGAAGAAAACATCAGGGGATGTGCACCCAATATGTAATTCTTTTGCGGTTCGAATCTGCAATTTTTTTTTATTGCTCAGCCCTACTCTGATTTACTCACAAGAGGATGCTTCAAAATCTTGGTGTTTCGATTGTGAATTACCACTTCCGCAACTTCAATAGACTTAATTGACTTCAGCCAACGAGAAGACTTTTGATGGTTTTTGATAATCAAGTTGTTCACTGTGAGCGGTTGGATTTTCTTACTCAACAACCCAGTTGGTTCGTTATACTGAAAGTTCTTTTTTCGAGCCCACAGTTTTAAAACTTTCACTCACTTTGGTAATTAAAGTTCTAATTTTTACATCTGGACCGCCTAAGTACTTGCCAAGGATTTTTCTGGCAACTGATCCAGCGGTTGTGTTCTCAAGCTCGCAGATCCGGAATCTCTCCGAATCGCCGATGTAGTGAACAAAAATTTTCAGTCCATCAGAAGTGTTAACATCTATGATTTTGTAAGCACTCCTGTTGATTTCAATTTCAACGACGTAAAATGAGTGATAGGATAAAATTATATAATCGTAGTTGTTTGAAACAGGGATTGGCAGATCGCTGAAAAAAAATTTTGTGAATTTTGTTTTCTTATTGTTGAATGTGGAGTGAATTTTAATATTTTCACTGTTCTCAGTTTTTCACGGTACAAAAAAACAAGATTGTGAGAACACTCAAAGTTTTTTCTACCGCCATTTGGCACGAAGATGTCGTCTCAAAACTCAAGTATTTTTAAAACATCAAGGAGGAAAACTTTCGCTGTCTTGAGACTCGTATTGAGACTGAAAAAGGCCCGGGCTGATAGAGCCAAACAGAGCCTTCGCGTGTTTCGAGCCGCATAGCTCAGCCGGTAGCGCTTTTGGCGTTGTGCTAAACGGACCCTAGGTTTGAAGTCACCAGAGGTACCTATTGTCAAAATTTTAGGGAATGGATTTTTTTTGAGTTCTGCTCTCCTTCAACCAAAACTTCAGTTTAAGAATTCATTTAATACAATTTCAAAACTCCACAAATTTCGTTTTTCTAAGAACTCACAGCAACCATTCTGGCTCCTTTCTCTCGACTTGTGCCACTTCTGCTTCATTACCACCCCAAATTCTTCCAATCCAACCTCCCATCGCAACCTATGAACCTGATTTCAATGAGTTTCCAATTTTCGAAAAAGCCGTAGTAGAAATCAAAAAAAAGAGAAAAACGCCAGGAGAAAAATGAAGAACTGAGCTTTTCGCCGGGCTCAGTCGAGAGCTTCAAGGTCATTAGTCAACACAGAGAGTCTACTCGCAATGAATGGCCCTATAAAACCGCGGACACTAAAGTGAAAGAAGGAGAAAATTTTGGTTTTTACAAGGATATGGACACCGAAGATTTGAAAAATTGGGTGCGAGCATTATTAATCGGAAAAAAATAGCGGAATTCATGTGAAACTGAATGAAAATAGAAAGGAAATATGAAAAGTTTAACGTGAGGTTGCCTTAGTTACTTAGCCACAACATACAATTATCACTTTTCCGGTGGGAATTCAGATTGGCAATTCTTTGCAGCGTTACGAAGAGAGTGAACAAAAAAGTGTGTAAAGAAGGATACTGAAATCGCTCAGCGCTTTTGCCTATTGATTGTGTCCTACAATATGGTATCATGGTGTGACGAATCTTTAGCGATTAACCTACAAAAAAAGATAGCTTGGTCTCATGATGCAATAATGCATGCTCTTCTTATTGAATGAAACGGTGAACAAAGATAACATGGTATAGAATGATTCGGGGACCGGAGAGCTTTTCTGATAAATACGGTATAGACGACAGGAAAGCCTCTCAGTTTGTAAAAAAAACTTTATTGCCTTCCTCTTCACATAAATATCTTTTTTTTTCATGAGTGAGAGGTTGTTGTAATGCAATTTTCTGGATGAGTATAACGAATACTTGAATCAGATAACAGGAAATAACTTCCAATACTTATCAGAAAGTGAAATGGGAATACTTCGTCGCATATTGGTTGTCCTGGTAACGGTGTGAATACAAATGCTTATAGATTTGTACTTTTGGGTGTCGACTCGTTGTTCAGTATATATTTGTAGTCATGTGACATATAAAGACAAAACCAAATTCTTCTTGATTGGTGAGAGTTCATTGGGATTAGATTATCACAAAGCTTGAAATAATGTAAATTTCTTGATTGAAATTGACACACTATGCAATAGAAACATTTATTCTCCGTTAAAGTTTAAGATCCAATGAGTCCACGTTTTGTATCGCCTAGTGGTGCATTTGACCTACCAGTAAAAAGAATCTCGTAGTTTTTTTCCCATACCTGCAGTTCCAACTTAATTCAGGTGAATACGTTTATTCAAAAAATAAGTTCAGCAATTATATTTTTCAAAAGAAGCATGGGAAAAGGGAGTGTAAGAAGCAGGAGGAAGGTAAATTTCATATGTATCGGATGAAAAAAAAAGCCGGAAAAAAGCTTGGGAAACTTGGGGAAAAATAATGATGAAATTGAAAAAAAACTTTATATTTGATAAAACATGTTCTATTGTATGTTTGCAGGTTCTAAAAAGGTTCTCAGCTCCAGCTCAGATAAGAAGTGTAAAACAGCCAGCAACAGTTCGACATTCTAATTGTGGTTGTTTGAGGGGACAATAGAGCCAATGGAAACGTTGCTCGGATGAATATAGATTTTTCAGACAGGCCATGTTGAAACGAAAAAGTTTGGCGATGAATCAATCAGAATCTACTTTTGATACCACCTGAAAATTTGGAATCATTCTGTTTTCTTTCGGAATGACTCTACCAGGTCTTTGTCAATAACAATAACATAAACACAAAGACATATTTGTTGTGTATAATCAGACTATTAATCTCAGCCTGTTCCGATCGAAAGGAATATCATACCAAAAAAATGTTTGTTGATCTGAACAATTTTTTTAAATGAAAAAACTGATGAATAACTTAACCACATAATATGGAATTAACTGACTCATCGCAACTCAGAGAATGATTATCCTATTTACAGGTATCCCAATTTTGATAAACAATCATGATCTGTTAACGATCAGGTCTCTTGTGATGTGATGTGAGTCCTGAAAAGAAACTATATTATACTTCATTTTGTTTCTACCTTGATGGTAGTAGTCTATAGTCTAACTCTAGCCCAGAGCCGAATAATCAAAAACCACTCACGCGAAACAAAGAATCGAAGAAAAAGGATGCCAAAAAAACACGTGATCCAGCAAATTCACTTTTTTGGAATAAAATTTAGACTTGTTGTTTTTGTATGTCAAGCATTGAGAACAATTAATAAAATCAGCACAATTGAGTTTCAGCCATGACGATCCTAATTAAGCCCTGCGGTCTTGATATAGATGTTTGTTGATCTGAATAACTAATTGTTAATGATCAATGTGTTGAGTTGACTCATCGCAGCTCAGAGAATCGCAACTCAGAGAGAGAGAGAACGAGTATCCAATTTGCAAGTATCTCAACTTTGATGAGCAATCATGATCTGTTAATGATCAGGTCTCTTGTGATGTGATGTGAGTCCTGAAAAGAAACTATAGTATAATTCATTTTGTTTCTACCTTGATGGTGGTAGTCTATACTTTAATTCTAGTCTGATGACTAAAGACGTTAACGGTGGCTGACTTCGCAATGTATCCGGAGCCAAATAATTAAAAACCACCAACGCGAAACGAAGACTCGAACAAAGAATAATGTCCAAAGAACAAGTGATTCATCGAGTTTACTCTTTTGGAATCGAGTAAGAGATAGTGGTTGAAGTATACGGTGCACTGAGAACGAGAGATAAAATCAACACAAATAGTGTAAGAAAAAGTATGAAGTGAGATCTGAATAATATTATCAGTTATTGTAATTTCTTACCTCAATCAGCTTTTGAGGGCATCAACGGAGGACACAACCGAGAAGAAAGTTTTCCAAGGGCCAATATGATAGTTATGAATTGGAGAGCAAAATAATCAGAATATCGAAAAAGTTTTATACGAGATTGGGAAGGAAATTATCAAGATACAAGTACATTACAATTACATCTGGGAGGTCTTTACTGTCTAAAGAGAAACTACTGAAAACGAGATGAAGCATTGGTCAATATGTGATTGCTGACTGCTGCTTCGGTTGCTCATATGGAAAAAGGAGGCCACTGGCACAAAATATAATCAGACTGTGAGAATGTGATATCTGTTCCTCCAACAAAGCAAGCAGGAATGTGGAGAAATTGGGAGAATAGTGAGGAATGGAAGCCGTTCTCAAGAGTAATATATTTCAATTGCAAGTACTACTGTATAGCAGCATTGGAACTAAAGAATAAAGAACTCAGCTATCTTGGAAGTTTTTGTTGCGACTGGGAAGAAATTTTTTGTCGCAATGATATTTAAATACGAATCGAATGGACGCTATTCGATGCTGGATCTATTACAATCACT
>GL379894.1:10130-57940 GCA_000143925.2 Caenorhabditis brenneri | reverse complement strand
TAATTTTTTTGTTCTTTCAGGTTATGGATTTTTGGCGTGTCGATACCGAAGCAAAACGATGTCCATACTGCCGTCTCTACTCCCCAACACTTCGTCAAAACTTTAACCACATCATCCAAGAACATCAATTCTCAACACCATTCGACGAGAAAAGTTGGAGAACCTATAGGAGTTGGTTGGATCGCGTTGATGGAATATACCCAGGACAAATTGAGCAGGTTGTTGAGGAAAACAACCCACAGAAAGCATTTTTTCATTTCAGATGGCCACAAATATCTTTCGAGGAGGCAATATCGATGACACCCCTGACCGAGCTGTAGACTACATGCCGTACTTTATTGAACCATACCCACTAAAATAAAACTCTTTTTTCAATAAATTATTTATTCATACACAATTTGAAATCACTACACAATTAAAATACACAATCCATTTTTACTGCTCAATTCAAATACACAATACATTTTTCACTGTACAATTGGAAAAAACAACGAAAAAACTGCATTTTTCCATGTTTTCATATGGGTGCATACATATATGGGAGGGGGGCATACATATTATGGAGGGGGCATACAGATAAGGGATGGGGAAAACTACTTGATTTTCTTGAAATGCAAAACAGCAACAGTGGTACCCCAACTAAAAGGGATAGGATCTCCAGCACCTGTGAGTAGCTCAATACGGATGCTATCAATGTTGCTATTGAAAAGAGGTACATATCGTGGAGATGGCACTGTATAATAGACTATATGTCCGTATTGCCCAGTGCATGGGACCACCGAGAGGAGATTACTCTTGCGGTTACCCACAATGATCGGGTCAACAAGGTCAGAATATAGATAAATCACACTAACATCACCAAACATGTCTGTCTTGTGTGGAGCCACCATTGTACCTCTAACAATCGTATCTTCGAAACCTAAAAAATAGGAGCAAGCCTTTTCAAACTCTACAAATAAAATCTCATCAGGTTTATTAAAGTTGATTTTCAACTGTCCATTAGAGTCTTCAAAATAGAGCAGAGTGCTAGTATCAAAATTTGGTTCATCAACAGCTACCAGAGACCTGGCCTTTTCAAACTCTACCAATAAATCTCTATAATCGGTAGGATGTATGGGTTTTTTCATCACTGCAGCCGCTAGTTCAGCATAATTTACAAAATTTTCATTAGAGTTCAAGTGTTCTTGTTCCAAAAACTTTAGATATTCTTCTTCTTCTTCTAACCTCTTCTGTTCTTCTAACTTCTCTTCTTCTAACCTCTGTTGCTTTAACCTCTGTTCTTCTCGCCTTTGCTCTTCTAACCTCTGTTCTTCTCTCCTTTGCTCTTCTAACCTCTGTTGCTTTAACCTCTGTTCTTCTCTCCTTTGCTCTTCTAACCTCTTCTCTCCAATCACAGAGTTACCAATTGCAACACCAGCGGCAACAATACCCGCAAGTGCATTCGCTTCATCTTTTCTCTTCTTAGCAGCCTTCTCTTCTTTCTTTTTATCGGCAATGACTGAATTTCCAATTGCAACACCCGTAGCTACAATACCTGCAAGTGCCTTTGCCTCATCTTTCTTTTCCTTCCTCCTTCGTTCTTCCTTCTTCTTCTCAGCATCAATAATTGTGTTTGCCACCACAGCTCCTGTGGTTATCAGACCCGCCAGTGCATTCGCCTCATCTTTTCTCTTCTTTTCTTCCCTCCTTCGTTCTTCTTCCTTCTTCTTCTCAGCATCAATAATTGTGTTTGCCAACACAGCTCCTGTTGTTATCAAGCCTGCTAAACTTTTCGCCTCGTCTGTTGGTTCAAGAACACTGCCCTCCAACAACCGCGCACCTTTTTCAGCATCAGCTGCCTCTTCCTTTGCCAAATAATCTAGATATTCATCATTTTCCTTTCCAAGTACAGCATCAACTGCTGCTCTTCTCATACGAATTTGAGGTTTCTTATTGAGTGTATTGATGATATGTTCTAGATCCAAATAATGAGCTGCTGGGAAAGATACTCGTATTGGTGGTTGTGGCCTCTTGAAGTGAATCCAATAATGCAGAGGTTTACCCACATTCACAAAACTGTGTGGGTAGACAAGATCAGTGAGAGCCACTGACCATTCATCTCTTCGAAGTCGTAAAACTTCAGGTAGTCTAGTCACATAACGACTAGTCGTATTGTTGAAAGCCGAATTCGGCACATTCGATGGGAGAGTAACATAAAAGTCTGTCATCTTTGTGGGTGAATTCTAGGAAATCTGAACCCTTTATATACTTTTTCGTGAGGTGAAAAAGTATATAAAGGCAAAACAAGACGTCATTTCCAATTCAAAACATGCTCATTACTGAACAAACTATCACAATCAACATTATTATTACCATCAGCATTCTGGTCACACTATGTCCGTTCATATTTCTGATTTACAGACGAAACCGGGATTCTTCTTCCGGTTTCCATCACAAACAACCATTATCGGTGCCACACAAAGTGGAAAAACAACTCTTTTGAGAAAGATTATCGAAAACTCTTCAGCCTCTTTCAACACCCCAATCACTAACATTTTCTGGTTTTGTGGAGTGAAAACACCTGGAATTCCGACTCATTTACACAACTTGCGTGTTTTCGAAGGGCTACCCGATGTGGAGATGTTAAAAGAGTATAGAGAACAAAGAAACATTGTTGTCTGTGATGACCTGATGACCGAGTTTGGCCGGTCAAAAGACTCTCTCAATCTTTTGAACACCCTATTCACTGTCTATGCTCATCATTATAATTGTGCCGTTTTCAATCTTGTTCAGTCTGCTTTCGCTCTACCACCCGTCACACGGAACAATAGCACCTATATTATTTTGATGAGAAGTCTTTCGGATGCTGCACAAATCAAAAATCTTCTCGTTCAACAGTTTGGAGACAAATGGCGTGGTGCCTATCAAGCCTATCAAGATGTAATGTCCAAACCTTACCAGGCAATGATGATCAACAATGACCCACACTCTCCACCAAACATGAGAATCTTGTCAAATTTCACCGAAGAGTACCCGATCGCCTATGAGACAGTATAAAAAGAGAAAAAACAAGAAAAAAGTCCTTCATTTCGAAAAAAACATGGCTGCCCGACTTATTGTTCACCACGATTTTCTTCATAGTGTTATGAAAAAAAGTCGACATGCAATATCCAATGCATCCACCAAACAAATTAACATTCTTGTTGAAATTGTGTACAATTTGTTAAACTCTAAAAATATTCCACTCAGCAACAAGGAAATTCTCATACTTCGTCCAATTCAATCTCAATTGCGTGAAATTTCCAAATCAAAAGATGTGGAGCTAGCTCGAAAATTACTATATAAACTCACAAAACAACAGCTCACCACCCTTATTGTTCCCGCATTTATTGCAGCGAAACTAAAATGAAACTTGTTCGCAAATATCATATGATTCCCTATGATGAGACGACACCAACAGAGGCTGCTCGTCGTTTCCTTGAAAAAATTCTCAATGATGAGACCCTTGATGATGTTGCAAAAACACGTTTTTATCAGGATATTTTGTACAAGATTCGAAACCATATGAATTTACCTATTGTTAACGAAGAAATGTTTGAAATTATTCGAGAAAACTTTAAATTGCACGATCAGCCCTACACTAACCAGAAAGAAGAACCACCCGAAGAAAATCCTGCAGAACCAATTGAACTCGTTCCGCAAAGACCTTTGATCAAACGAAAACTTGATTCTGAACCAGAAGTTGAGATGAAAAAAGTGAAAAAACACGAACCAGAGCCTTCCAAAGAAAAACCTGTACCACAAAGACAACTGGTAAAAAGGAAACTTGAACCTGAAAACGTGGTTGAGGTGAAAAAAGTGAGAAAAGGTGGTGTTAAACGAAAACACGAGTCTGAAGAACTTGATAATAAAAAATTCAAGCCTTCAGAACCAATTGAACCCGTTCCACCAAGACCTCTAATCAAACGAAAACTTGATTCTGAGCAAGTGGTTGAGGCGAAAAAAGTGAGGAAAGGTGGTGTTAAACGGAAACACGAGCTTGAAGAACTTGATAATAAAAAATTCAAGCCTTCAGAACCAATTGAACCCGTTCCACCAAGACCTCTAATCAAACGGAAACTTGATACAGAATCGGAAGTTGAGGTGAAAAAGGCAAAAAAGGGTGGTGTGAAGAGACCAGGCCCAACAGTGTTTGTACCTGTCGAGGAGAAGAAGAGTCGAATTGTGTCAGAAACTCGTGGAGTTAAAAGACCGGCCCAACCACAAAACAATACAAACAAAAGAAGAACTTTGCGAGGAGGAGGAGGAGCACCTAAAGGTTCCCGCATTTATTGTCGATTGTGGAAACTATAAAAGTAAGTTGATTTTTTCACATTGTACCCAAAAAATATGCTTTCTTCCAGACTAAAAGCCGCTATCAAGGATGCCTACACAAACATTGACAATCCAACTGCATATACCTCTATCAACAATGTCTTCAAGGCTCTCAAACCGCGTTTCAAATCACTGAAAAAAGAACAAGTTGAAAAGGAATTGGAAGACATCGAGGCCTTCACCCTTCATAGACCGACTCGAAAACGGTTCCCACGTCGTGAAACTACTGGCTATGGTCTTTATCTTGGTTTACAGGCAGATTTGGTTGACTTGGCCAAACACAAGAAGGAAAATGATGGTGTGACCTTTCTACTCACGGTCAT
Source organism: Caenorhabditis brenneri (assembly GCA_000143925.2). NCBI lineage: Eukaryota > Metazoa > Nematoda > Chromadorea > Rhabditida > Rhabditidae > Caenorhabditis > Caenorhabditis brenneri. The sequence goes on along the minus strand of GL379894.1, from coordinate 53,264 downwards.
TGACATTTACTCTAGACGCCTCTTTGTCGAACCATTGAAATCAAAAAGTGGTGTGGCTGTGGCTACCGCATTGGAGAAAATTTTCGACTCCATAAAAGTTAACCCGATCAACGTGTTTACAGATGAGGGAAAAGAGTTTTATAATTCACATGTGAAAGAACTTTTCGAGAAGAGAAGTGTAAATTTAATCTCACCCAAAAGTGAACTAAAATGTGCACTTGTTGAGAGAGCAAATAGAACCCTCAAAACTCGTCTTGCCAAATACATGACAGGGAAAAATGCCTACAGATATGTGGATGTTCTTCAAAAAGTTGTGAAAGGCATAAATAACAGTGTGAATCGAGGAATCGGTAAAAAACCTGTTGATGTTGAAAAATACGATTTTGCCGTTCCTCCACCAGACCTTACCGTGGTGAAGAAGACAAAGTTTGCTGTTGGAGACCATGTTCGAATTTCCATGAAAAGACACGTTTTTGCAAAAGGTTATGATCAAGGATGGACACGCGAAGTTTTTGTAGTCAATAAAGTTATTCACGGAAACCCAGTCACTTTTAACTTGCTGGATACAGAGGGTGAAAAGATCACTGGAACCTTTTACACACAAGAGTTGACCAAATGCACATACCGGAAGGATGCACAATTCAAAATCGAAGAAATCTTGGAAGAACGAGTCAAAGGAGGAAAGAAACAAAGCAAAGTCAAATGGCTAGGATATCCACTTTCTGCTGCTAGTTGGGTAGATACTGATTCAATTATAAAGTTGTAATTTATTCATTCAATAAAATTGTTTTTTAATAAAACGGATAATCGTCTATTAAATTTGTTCCTGTGGGTAGTTGTCCAAATGGTGCGATGACTCCTTCAGCATCATAATGTCCCTTGTCCATCTTTGGGTTTAGTTTCTTCTCAACTAAATGTGTCCAAATCCCATCCAAAATGTGGTGGCCCCTCTTGAATGTCATCAAATCAGTTAGAAGTGGATCTGCATGTCCCGTAGCGATAAATTCATCAATCTGAAAATAATAAATTACAGAGAATTGAGAGCAAATAAACTGACCGCTTTCTCCATAGAGTGATAAGACACTCTATTTGCATTAGCACAGCTCAAACTGATTCCTTTGGCTTTCACAACATAGGAAAAATTCCCGTCTTTATCAACCATCTTCAGTGCATACACCTTTGGGGCTATCACAATTATACCGATAAGTTCCTTTCCTTCAGGAATTTCATTGGTGAGGAATCCCAACTGCTCTCCTCTCATTTCCTTCAAAGGATCCGTACCTCTTTTGTGTTTGAACATTATCGAGTCAGTGTCTGAAAGAACTTGTTATTCCTAGTCTTGAAAAAAATTATCACATACCACAATATATGACATTCTCACTTCCCACTTTCTCAATTGCCTCCAAAAGACGTAGTCTGCCTCCACATGTAGTTTGAGCACCAATGGCAATGTTTGTAAACGCCTTTTGATTGACACATTCACCTTTCACTCGCCTTGTAAAGATCAATTTCTTCCTTCCAAATGGAGTCATACTCATCGGTTCATATTTGACGTCATCTAGGAAACGCTTAATCCCCACCACATCATGAGCATGGAATATTTTGGTCTCAGTCTTTACTGGGTTTTGAACAAATTTTCCTGAAAAATAAAAGTTTGTTTGTGAAAGAAAAGACTTACTTACCCCAAGCAGAGTTGAGGAACAATTTGGCTAGACTCCTCATCGCCTTGTTGACTTCAATTTTATCCAAATCAAGATCGACTCCGTCGTTTTTCTTAATTGTTTCCACATGCCTTTGTTTATCCTCTGGTGACATGTCATTACTGGGCCATCCACTACTCTCGTGTTTGATCTTGAGGAGAGGTTTGATATAATCAGCAAAGAATCCGCCAGTGATCCAGTCATCCCAATATAAAATTTCGTGGTATTTCAGCACCTTGTATCCTCTTTCAATTGCAAAGTTCAGCTCATCACTCATCCACACGCCTGTCAAATACCTTTCCGAAACTTTGGTGTGCGTACAGGCAGAATAGATATTTTGTTCGTGGGCACAAGTTCGACAGAGGACAAACATTAGTTTGTCACTAATTTTCTGAGGGAGGAGACCAATTTTGGCATCTTTGGGCGGCAGAACATCACAATACACAAGTCCACGTATATCGAGAATCTTATCAGTGTCCGGGAAACTCTCGGTCATAATCTTTGGGTTACCTCTGGGATATGCGGTTCCCAGAGCATTTAACCACGGGTAGAGACTAGTAAAGTCAAGATACCCAAGTTCCATTTCCAATGTTGCTTCGGCCTTTGAACGGAATGCCTGAGTTCTACCACCATAAAGTGCTGCTCTTGGTTGAAGACGGTGTGTGTAGTTGCAGTGTTTGAAAAACCTTCGCATCTCCAAATTTGACTTTAGTTCTTCATTTAGTTCACACTCCCAAATTGTTTTCACATTGTATCCATCACTCTTCAAATCTTCAACCTTCCTCTGGGTTTTGTCACGCAAAAAGCTCATCTTGACATCTCGCTCGAGAGGGGAAAACATGTCAGGGTCTGGGAAACACTTTTCACATCCATGGAATATGCACCCGTTGATTTCATAGACTGTCTTTGTCTTCTCATCATAGGCATCAGCATAATAAGTTCGACCATTCACACGAATTCTCTTTTCACCTCCAGAAAGTTTGTGTTGCAGGACGAGCCCCGGTGTAGTCTTCACCAACCATAGAATGTATTTGAGGGCCAGCTTTGAATTGTTTCCACCACCATATCCGTTTTCCGGCAATACACCCACATCTCCAGGCTTTATGAACTTGTTTCTCAGCACAAACATGACATAGGAGGCCAGTGTGCATGCATTCAAGAAAGGATTCCACCCATCAAATATGGACTCGCATTTCTGAAATATAAAAATATACGTGTGTGTGTGTGTGTGCCCTATAGAAATACATGTGCCCCCTATAGAAATACGTGTGTACACCCTAGATTTGAGGTAAAAAAACACTAAAAAACACTGTTTTTTAGCTAAAAATCAAATTGTGCAGTCGAAAAATGAATTGTGCATGTGAAAAATGGAATGTGTTCCGATTGTGCAATCAAATTGAGCACCTACACAGTCAACCCCTCTCACCGAGGGGCCTCCTGCTTGGTGGGTTTTTTGGAAGTGAAAAAAAAAAAAGTATAGAAAAAAAGTAGGAGGTAGTAGTGAAAATTTAGGTGCTTGTAGCGGAAGTTTAGTAGTGAAAATTTAGGTGGTAGTGAAAAAAGAAACTCACATTCATAAAATAGACAACTGCTTTCATCAGAATCATCACGTCCGATCGGCAATATTTCTCCATTTCATCAAAAAGATTGAATCCTTGGTGATATTCTTCATCATACCATTCATCAAATTCTTTTTTGCGGGCAGCTGACATTGTGTCGGGGCTATAGTATTCCTTGGGTGGGAGATGTTTGAGGACCTTATCGTAATTATCCGGATGGTTGTATAGATAAGGGAAGAATCCTTTTGCTTCTCCAGTCAGACCAAAGGCATTTGGCATTTTTGCTAGTCCCATTTGCATAAATTGAAAGGAATCCATAAAGTAAAGTGTCCTCTTCTTGTAACTCAAAGTAGCCGTTATGATTGTGTTTCCATTTGCCATCAATTTTGGTGTTGGTGCATCATCTCCCAGGTAGTCATCTATTCCTCTCAGCACAAGTGGGTGATCGTATCTTCCTCCATTGTGTGCAATCACTTTTGCTTTATTGAGTCGTGGGTCTTCCAACAAAAACTTGACAAAGTTATCGAGGGTCTTGCCATCCTTATAGCTGAATAGTAGAGCATCTCCGCAACTATCACACGGCTCGCCACGACAATTGTTGCAAATGATTTTCGCCACAATCATATTTGGTTTATGGTTCGGACCACGGCAGACAGGACCTATAAAAGAAAAATTGGCCGATGGTCCAAATAAAAAAAAGATTACCTGTGTATTGACCAGACTCTGCAACTATACACTCCACATCATAGAAAATCATTGTCCATTTTTCCTGTTTCTTCTTCTTCCGCTCCTTGTCCTCCTTTGTGGGTAGCGAATGTTGACATTTTTCACCAGCAGTGTGTTTGCGCTTGCAAATTTGACAAAATGTAGTGTTACCACAGATATGGGGGGATCCAGCATAACGAGCTCTCCTATCGTAATGCTTACACGTTTTGCAACTAGAAAAAAGAAATAAGAACGTTGATTGAGGGAAAAAACTTACTAGAAGAACTTTTCACAGTTTGTCAATGCTTGAAGATTTATTTTTTTCAAGTGCAGATCGTAACACTCTTGAGACTTGAATTCCAAACCACATTCGGTGCAGGGAATCTCCATATCCCCCTTCCCACTACATGTTGTCCATCCACAACTCCAACACTTGGCCGGACACTTTTTGTGGTGGTTCGAATCTCCCCAATTGGAACATTTGCGACAGAAACTAGAATGAAAATTATTTATTGAAGTAATAAAAAACAATATCACCTCAAGGAGCTGAAACCTTTCCTTATGGCTCGTACACAATCAAAATGATTATTGTAGTGAACAATTCCGATGAAATGCTTTCCCTCGGGGTTCAGGTGACAATCTTCTCGTGGCACAGATTCGCGGCTCTCACATACAAACAACTTGATTTGGTACTCGGGGAGAACCTTTGCCAACTTAACCAAATCGTCCCGTGTGTGAGCCTCCTGGTCGACAACCATTCCTGCTTTCTGGAGGAGATCCTTGGCCATAGTGAGCTGGGCATTGATATTCAAGCTTTGAGTCTTGTCTTTGCGTGTTGCTTTCCGGTAGAGTTTTTTCATCTTCTCCTTCTCTTCTCCTTCAATCGCAGGGTTCCGGAGGTCCACCTTCATCTTTCCAATCGCCAAAGCTTTTGGTAGGCAGTGGGTAGGCCCAACTACCATAGGGTTGCCAAAGAACTTTTTTAGGAAATACTTCAGCTTTGGTTTCCTCTGAGTGACGCCATTTTTTGGTAGTCCTTGGTCCGACTCCTCTCCAGACTCGTCCGACTCGCCTCCAGACTTGACTGACTCGTCTCCAGACTCATCTCCCGATTCGTCTCCAGACTCGGATCCCGATTCGTCATCATCATCATCATCATCATCATCTCCTTTTCCCGACACAGCTTTCGGCAGGCTTTCCTTGAAGATGTTCATAGTGATTTCCATGGTACCAGCCAAATTGATGGTTTTTGCTGATTGCATCACACCAGAAAGGTGGTTCATTATTTCAAAACCGCCGACCTCTTTGTGGGTCTTGTTGTTGACAGCCCAAGGCTCGTGACCCAAATCTTCAGGGAACTCAACTCTGAAAAAAAAAAAGATAATTTTTTTGAAAAAATAATATAGGTTTTCTTACTTCAGCCAGTAGCGGGTAGTGTCGAGATCACCGCCAACTCGTCCAATATTCTTGCGGATGAAAATATCGAATATTTTCGCAGTGTGGTGGTGTAGTTGCATGCCGGTCAGGGGGGTCTCCATCTCTCTCAGCTTCATTGCAATTGGATTCTTTGCAACGTAAAAATCAACTTTACGGCTGAACTTGATTGCCTTCCAGGTGAGCGCGTATCTCTCAAAATAATCTTCTTCTTCTTGTGTAGGTGGTAGCGCTGTCCCATTCTCGTACACATCATCTTGAAGTGGTGGTGGTGGAGCAACTGGTGGAGGTGGAGCAACTGGTGGAGAAGAAGAAGCTGATGCTTTTGGAGAAGCAGGTGGAGGAGTGGTCTCTTCTTCTCTTCTTGCTTGTTTCCGTTTACGGCCGCCACCATCTGAAAAATGTACTTGTGAAAAAAAACGAATTGAAAAAAAAAAATCAAATTTTGAATTGTGGATACTTACATTGGTTGGCCGGAGCGGCTTGAGAAGCAGCTGGGGAAGAAGATGGTGAAGATGGTATTTGAGTTGGAGAAGCAGGAGGAGAAGATGGTGGAGGAGTTGATGGAGATTCATCAAAGTTGAGGGGGATCGGCTTCAATGGTGAGCGCAGGTCACGGCAGGTCTTTTTCTTCTTCTTGAGCGGTGGTGGAGCTACAGGCTCGGCGTTGTACGATTCCAATACTGACGACCGTGGCCTGTGTGGGGTGTCCCCTAGAGGTTGGGCGAAGCAGACTCTTTTGGGGCTACAGCTGTTTTGGTCATCTTGAATTGGACGTTTGACTGGAAGACTCGGGAAATTGTTCTCATCCAGGCTGAATGCCTCCGCTCTGCGTGGACGACGCGGGGTGTCACCCAATTGGATGCTCTTACGATCTAGAAAGAAGGGTTTTTTTCTAAGGAAATATTGGATCGAGCTTACTTTTTTTTTGCCACCGGCGCTAAAAACTGCTCCCATGCGTGAGTAGCCTGGTAGCTGTTTCTTGGTGGTGTAGAAACAACTTGGGCGTAGTTGCGTGGTCCTAAGACAAAAAAATAGTGATTTGTTTTTAATGAAAAAAATATACCTGAGATTGGAAGTGGTGGAGCAGGACGGACAATTGGACGTCTTGGAGTTGATGGGGTAGAAGTGGCTATAAGAAAATGTAGATGAATATACGAAAAAATGTGGGAAAAAAAATAGTAAATACCTTTCTTCTTCTTATCCTTCCGTGCACCAACTAGGATCCACTCGCCTAGCTTCTTTCGCTCACTCAGAGCTACGGCTCCTTCCCTGGTCTTCCGGGTAGAGTTTGGTGGGAACTCATCGAAGGTATCCATATCCTCTTCCGATTGAACGGGTGGCCGGGGTGGAACGCGGTCGACTGCACGGAGAGGGGATGAAGGAGCAGAGACAGCTAGAAAAAAGATAGAAAGTGTATAAAAACAGGTCACAAAAAGAACAAGTTACAAAAAGAACAAGTAGAACTAAAAATTACCTTTCTTCATGTCCTTTCTCCCTCTTACAGTTTGAGCACGAGTCCACTCGGCTCTTCTTTTCTTCTTCGCACTCTCGACGGCTCCCTCACGAGTGAGACGTTGATCTCCGGGGAAGACATCAAAGTCGTCTTCGGAATCAGAAATCATTTTTTAGTAAAAATAGCTTTCCAAGATGGGAAAAAATAGACTAAATGAGAATGTGCTCTCGAAAAGGGCTTTTATATGTGCTCCATCCCCTGTTATCATATTTTGCCCCGCCCCATCCGGTTATATTCATGATCAAAGGGAACACCGCTCTAACACTTTCTTGCGTCATACAGATTATAGAGCCACCTTCCCTAACAGCCCAATTCATATCTCCGCGTTCCCATTACCGGAATGATAACAATGTTATTTGAACACATATAAGAAAGAGACACTTTTTCTGATTTATCGTTTGTATAGCGGAAGTGTTCTTATAGATAACGATATACATACGTTACCGAGTTCTTGCGTAATGAGAGACCATAATTCAAATTATATGATTTATGACCAAAGCACAAAAAAATATATTTACAATAAATGTGTTTTTCCAATTGATTTTCTGAGCCTTTTGTATTCTCGTATTGCTGCAACATCCGCACGAATTGATACATGTGCATTTGGACTGAGAATATGCAAATCTTCACGAGTTCTCACACGGCTTGCTCCTACATAGAATAGGGCAGGTGGTAGCTTTTCCCGGGCAGTCAAGAAGACTTTGTCCAGCGTTTGCCCTTGTGCCTTGTGATATGTGAGGGCATATGCTGAATGAATGGGAAATTGAGTGACCCAAACTTGTGATGCTCCAACATTACTGGTAGGTGATTGGAAAACTTGAAGTTTATAGACGGTTTTCGTGGAGCAAAGGCTAGAAAAAAAAAATGGTGTTCGAATTGTGCATAGTGAAACTCACTCTAAATCCATTTCAACTACATTATCTTCAAGACTTTTGATGTTCTTCACAAGGCCAATTTCTCCGTTGACCAAGTTGTCATCGATGTTTCTATAGACCATAACTCTGCTGTTTTGTCCTACACGGAACATGACTTCTTTTTGAACAGTCGGCACTTTTTTGTTTTTTGACAAGGTATATGTGTCGCGAGTCAAATTGTACAGCTCCCCTTCATTCGGAAAAAGTGTTGTTGTTGTCTGAAAAAAATCTATCTCACTTTTTTCTATACACTTGTCACACACCATTTGGTTCAGAGTTGCAATCGTACAATTAGTGTAGGCCAACATCATCATGTTCTTCTTTTGATCATAGTTTTCCAAGAAATGTCCGACATAGTCTCTCCAGCCTGTCTGACCAACTTTTGAAGACAGAGAATTGAGAAAGACTTGATCTGCATGCGTTGTGCGTCCTAACCGCCATCTCTTTAACATCTTCCCAAACTCTGGATCAGTTTCCTGACGTACAATAGTCTCCAACTCTACATATTGAACATTTTGTTTCCAAATTGGTGCTGAAAAAAACCACAAAGCTGATATGAGAAAAAAACTCTTACAATTGAAAATCCATTTCCCACTGACTGGAGGAATTTGAAGTAAATCACCAAACATCACAACAGTGCATCCACCAAATAGAACATTTGGATTGTTCATCAATTGTCGAAGACGTCTCTCAACTCTGGCAAAAAGATTCGCATCACACATAGAAATCTCATCGATGATGAACAGTTTCAAAGAAGGATGTGGAAGTATGGGTTGGTCTGCACCGTTCAATCGAAAATTCATGGCACGATGAATTGTTTTTCCTGATATGTTCCTAGCGGCCTTGGCTGTTGGAGCTGTGAGAATAACGTGCTCTTCACCTACAGTACTAACAAGATGTTTGATAATTTCAGATTTTCCTGTTCCTGCAGCACCGCACACAAACAACACAAGAGGTTTCGTCTAGAAAATACCCGTTTTTTCTCCGCTACCCATCTAAAAAACTCACTTTATTTGGTTTTTCAACATCTTGAATTATTCGATCAAAAGCAAGTTGCTGTTCCTTGTATAGTTTGGTCTTTTTATAAGAAGACATTATTGAGAAATGACTGTGATTTTGGCTGTCTTCCACTTCCGGCTCCGTTTGGTCGAGGGTCCTCCCCATTCTGACTCCACCCCCTCGGACCAACTTGGCTGATATCAGTCTTCCACCTATCATTCATTGTTTTTTCCGCGATGAAAGTACGTAAGAATATTTGTCAACCACGCTGCGAATCAGGCGATCTTGGTAAGCGCACTCTTTTTTTTTTTTATTGTCTTTATTTTTTATTCAGAAAATCAACCACCTCCGCATGTGCTTCTTCCTGTTCCCCGCCTCAAACAAGTCAACGAGAAGAAGATGGATCTACCTGTTGATTCTCAAGAGGACGGCCAAAGACTTTTCGAGAGTAAGTTTACTTTTTTTTTTATTCGAAACAAACGTTCTTTTTTAGCTCCACCAGTTCAACCGGTTCGCCCGAAACTCAATGGTAAACAGATGATAAAAATGGATGCGCCGCCACCGAGATGTTTTCGCATCAACCCACGGAAGAACCCATTCCCGAAGAGAGTGCATGTGGTGCGAGCGTTTTGGACCTGCAAACCCTGTCTCAAAACAATTGTTGTCGATGCCACTGGTAAAATCACAGGAACATTGTGTGATTCATGTAAGAAAAGAAATGATAAGTGAATGAATTGTTATTTTTATTGTTTTTTACTCAACAAGAAAAAAATGAGTGGGGGAGAAGGAGAACTATTATGATTTTTTGTAAAAATCTATTGAGACTTTTTTGAGTTTTTACCTAACATCTAAACTAGTAAGAATTGATGAGATTTTTTAGAAAGAAATGATGAGTTCACGGGGAGAACTTTGAGATTTTTTTTTCGAGAAACTTGGCTAAAAATGCAAAAAATGTGATTAAATTGTGTGAATTTTGATTAAAACTATTAAAAAACCTATGAAAAAAACTAGTGTGAATTGATCATCAGCAGAAAACAATTGAAAAAGCTAAGAATTAAAAACTAGTGAAAACCTAAGTTAGGTTGAGAAATTGATGGAGGATCGAGGAGAAAAACTAGCGAAAAACCTACGTAAGTTGAGTAATTTTTGATAAAAATTGATGGAAAGCTGCAGAAACCTGTGAGAATCGGCGAGAAATCGGCTAAAACTAGACTATTTTGTGAAGAAAAAGTCATTACTAATGCCTAAAAATCAATACAAAAATTTGTGGGATTGGGGGGCAAAAAATGACAGAAAACAACTGGCTCAAAAAACCAGAAAAAACAACAGATGACAGAATAACAGAAAAAACAATAACAATCCAGAATTATTCTGAAAATAATTCCTTTTCATCGGTTGATGAATCCTTCGCGTCGGCGGCTGAATCCTTTTCGTCGAGTGGTGGTGGCGTGGTGTTCCACATCGATTTTGCACCACTTGAACACGGCTTGCTCTAAAAAATAATCGATAAACTCTGGTTTATTTTTGAAATACACACATCATCTTCCAAGTTGATTCCATAAAACTGATTCACACGTCTCTTTGTGCTGTAGTCATCGTCATTGTCGTAGGAGAAGAGATGGTATTTCGCCTGAGTTTCTTCGGTTTTTGACAGGAGAATTGGTGTCTCATCATTGACCTTTGGCTCACGTCGCATTTCTCGGTACTGAAAAAACCAGATTTTCAATTGATATTTGAAAGAAATGCTTACCTTGTCGAAAACCGCATCAGTTTTCTTATTCAGATCCAGAGCTAGTGTCTTAATATTTTTTGTGATTTCCGAAAGATTGTCAAAAGCTGGATTTTTCGGAATTTCAGCAGAATCGAGTGAAGAGGGAGTGAGGAATTTCGGACGGTATTCCATGTGTCGGATAACTCGGGTGAAGCCTCGGTCGACCGCGAATATATTATCCTGTGAACTTGTAGAGTCGGAGAAGTAGCTGGGCGCGAATCTCCTCTTACGTCTCCAGTACTTCTCAACGACTACACCTCCGAACGCACATCCAACAAAGAAGCCAATCGTGAAGACTATGAGCATCGGCAATATGTATGAGCAGTCACTCGACGGGACGACAGCGGCTGGCGACGTGGATGTTCCGATGTGCTCGAAAATCGGCTGGTTCTGGAAAAAAATGCGCATTTTTATTGATTTTTGTTGAAAAGGGGCTTATTTTTATGGATTTTGTTGAAAAATGGCTATTTTCGAGGAATTTATGCTGAAAAATGGCAATGTTTGCGGCATTTTTGTTGAAAAAACGTTGTTTTTCATGAATTTTGTTGAAAAATGGCTATTTTTATCGATTTTTTGTCGAAAAAGGGATTCTTTTTGTGGATTTTTGTAGAAAATGGGAATATTTTGATTTATATTTGATTAAAAAAAATACCTGTGTTATTGGAACGCGGTAGGAACAGAAGACCGTCTGGTTTTCGTAAGACAAACACTCTCCATGTGGATAGCACTTCGCACAGGTGGGAAAATCCTTTTCGCTCAGCTGAAAAATATTTTTAAATGGATTTTAAGATGAAAATTAACGTACCTTTCTCATTTTTTGATCAGGATTATCCGATTTTTGTGGAAAAAATCGGTAAATTCGCCGAAAAAGGAATTTTTTTCTCGGAAAAACGGAAGAGGACGAGAGAGTGTACGGAGGCGAGAGGGTGGGGGAGATGACCGCAAACACCGTGACGCGCAAGTGAACCAAAAAAGATTAATTGTAGCTTTTTTCGAGGAGATTTATTTGAAAAAAAGAAAAGGAAAAACAGAAGAAAAAAGTATCGGAAAAATGAGAAAAAAATTTTAAAAATCGAAATTCAAAAAAATTTACACAAAATAGAAAAAAGTTACATTTATGGCTGGTCATCTTCAGGTAGTCGGGCAAAGTGAATCGTACCTCGATAAAATGCAATCTCCATTAGCAGACCATCTTTTCTGCGGATTAGTTTATAAAAAAGACCCATCCCGTCGGTCAAAATCTCGCTGGAAATTCACTTTTTTTCAAAGATTAAACGAAAAAATATTACCTGTCACCGAGGCCTTTCACAACGATTAAAAAATCACTATGAGTGAACCAACTGATGGGGACATGGAATTGCTCCACTTTGCTCTCCATGTTTATAATTTGTTTGAGAATTTTATTCACACGTTGTGGAGTGACTTGAGGTAAATTGCACCAACATGTGACAGTTGTGCATTGTGTGAAATCATCTAAATTGATCCACTGCCCCAATCCTTTATTGACGAATTCCTTGAATTTGAATCCACCAATTGGAGGTGTGTACTCGAAATCGGCGGGTAGTTGTGAAGATAAAACCAAAACTGTGTCCTTCTCTACACTCCCTTCCAGAACCTCTCTGACCGAGTCTTGTGAAACGTTCATCCCGAGCTCAATACTGAGCGAAGCGACGGTCCTTTGATTCCGAGCGTATCTTATTAATTCCAAAGCAGACTCCTCTCTGCTGACCTCGTCAAACTTGAGGAATATTGCTGGATTGTTGAGCGTCTCGATGAAATACTTGAATAAATCCATCATAGATTCCTGGGTTTGTGGTTGATCAATCTCTGTTTGAATTCTTCCATAATCACCACTGGATGTGAAGATTGCAGAGAAGTATTCATCACCAATTTTATATGGGACTGGTAAATCAGTTTGATAGTCCACACTATCGGCTTTACTTGATTTTATGACGACTTTGAGACTATCCAGTGAGATAAAACAATACAACAAAAGGGACGAGTCTTTTGGAATCGAAACTCTCACTATATTTCGACATTTATTTGACAATTGCGGAAATAGAACTCTGGAAATTTTTGATTCTTTCAAGACATGGGGATTGGAACTCACATTTCACGAATGTTCATTGATCTCACCACTTCCCTATAGGCCAGGAATGGAAGCTTAAGTAATGTGAGAGACATTTGAAATAGAGAAAAAAAGTGCACAATCAGTAGAACAGGACAAAAAATTTGAATATGATTATATAATTTGGCAGGAAGTTATATAACAGGAAGTTATGATAAGATTTGTTCAGATGATAAGATTGGTATAGGAACAGTTAACGACAAAAATTTGAATAATAAAACGACCAGAAGATTTGAATAATAAATTGCTCAGAAGATTTGTGCGTACATTAGACAGAATTTGCATCCTACAATGCAACAGAATTTGAAAATAAAATCTGAAAAAATTTGAAAAAAATTTGAAAAAAATTTGAAAATTTAAAACGTCAAAAAAATTTGAAAGAATTGGGGCGAAAATTATCAGTAGGGCGTTCTGAGGGCATTATCAGTGGGGCGAAAATTTCGTCCGTTATCAGCGGGGCGTTCTGGGGGCATTATCAGTAAAAGGGGTTTTCCAGGACTTAGAAGAAAAAAAGGGGGGGTTTTTTTTGTGTACCCCTCTACTTTCCTGAATGTGATTTTTCTGAGACAAGGTTTTCTTGTTTGATTATAGGCAGCGAATGTCAACTTTTATAGTCGTGTGTTCTGTTGAAAACGTTATTTCCAGCGAAAAGACCAAAAGAGCACGGCTTGAAAGAACATTACTTTCGAAAGTAGAGTTTGATTTGTGTACCTTGGAGTTCCCGGCAGTCATAAGCGTCACAATTTGTTTTATGTGTTTCCCGTCAAAGTTGATTACGCTATATTTCAAAACGGGAAACTTGACATTTATTTTGGGAAAAAAAGCGAGCGATCTGAAAATTCGAAGTAATCACTTCCGTAAAAAGCAATTCTTCACGGATCAAGAGACCCCCGGAGGTAATTGCATTTTTCGCCAGCTATTTTTTGTGTACTGAGCAAAAAGTAATTCTAGTGTCAATTTTTCGGCTTTTTATGGACTGAGCGGTGTTTTGAAAAATACAGCGGTGTTTAAAAATACAGCGGTGTATTGAGATTTTAGCGGTGCGAACGCGACAGCACGGCGGTGCAAAGAAAAAAAACAAAATAGCGGTGTATTGGTTAAAACGGCGGTGCAAAGAAGCGAAGTCACCTGGACGGTGCAATAGCTATTTCAGCGGTGCAAAGAAATATTGGTTCTTATCCGAAACCCGGTTATTTGTTTCTTTTTGGGGACCGGGATCATGGAAATATCATGGACCCAAGGAAATACCCGGGACCCAATATAACTTTTCCGGGACTGAAAAAATATTTTCCAGGACTTATCCGGATCGACTTTTGCTCCGCTTGGGCTGTGTCTTTCCTAAGCCTGGTTCAATGGTGGTGTTTTACGCTTTCGAGGGTTCAATTAGTTGGCCCATCATCAAAACAGGCTTAGGGAACACAACAGAAATGCTTTTTAGAGCACAAAATCGAGTAGGTTGATGCCCGGAAATTATTATAATGAAAATGTATGATAGAAAATAGAACAGAAAACAAAAAATCTACAGAAAAATATAATGCTGGAAAAAAATATAATTATCATCATGAGATTTTAAATGCACCGCTGTTTTCCGCCATTACACCGCCATTTTATCAATTTTTGACCTTCACCGATTGCACCGCTGAACTAATTGCACCGCTGAAGCAACTTTTTTTTAAACACCGCTGTATTAAGCAACATTTAAAAACACCGCTGAAATCTCAAAACACCGCTGTATTTTTGAACACCGCTGTATTTTCCATAACACCGCTCAGTCCATAAAGAGCCAATTTTTCTGTGGTTTTACAACTAGTGTCACTATTTTTCAGAGAGCATTCCGGGAAAACCTAAAAATCCGAAAAAATGAAAAAAAAACCCTACCATTTTGACAGCCATATTGTTGGAATTACTCGAGAAACAGAACTGGCTGTGCAATTTTATTAACTTACATGACAAAATTACGATATTTTTTTAAACATATTCACAAATCTTGATCGTGTTTTCTTGTGAAGTTCAATTGGAAAAAAAGTTAGTTCTTAGCTTAGCATATCACTTCAGAATAGAGGCTCATCGGTCTTTCAGGAAGAAAAATGATTTAATGTGAAGAAATAGGTTTAAGTTCATTTTTTCAGAAGTTGAAAACGGAATGCTGAAAATACAACATTTCATCAGGAACTCCATGGGACCTACGTTCTACAATAGAGCGGAAAAACAAACAATGAACTTTGTGAAAAAATTAGGGATACCCAAATATACATTTTTAAACAGGATCCGTTGATTTTGTCCATGAAATACAGAATGTAAAGACCGTTCACGGTTTCAATGCCAATTTGAACGCGTGCTTGATGAAAGCTCTTTAAAAAAAGGTTTCCAACTTATGTGGCTCCGAATTACTGGTTAAATTTTCACCATTTCCAAATAAGCTGACGTGGAAACCCCATTTCTTTCTTTCATAGAAGAAACAATTTTTAAAACAAAATTGAGATGGCAGACAGTTCATTTTATTTCATAGAATATTTGATAGGAAGCATAAAAAATTAATTTAGATTAAATCGCTTTTGAGGCCGCTACAGTTGTAAAGAACTGAATGGATGGCTGTTGAATTATTGCATCTCCCGTTTTGTTTATCCATTTCAAGCAAAAGAAAAACTTATCCCTTAATGGTTTTGTGAAAATTATCATGGCGCATGTTGATAAAAATCCATGATACGCAATGCAGAGTAGTAGAAACTGAGCAAACTCTGAAACATCTGGATAGCATAAATGTATTTTTTTTCGATTAGTCTATTTTTGTTGTGATATCTCCTCGCAAAAACTTGTGACTAAAGTGTACTATTATAAAAAATCTAGACTTCATATTATGTCACTCTAAATTCAATCAGGAGTATACTCTCAACAGATCAAGCACAAAGTGAGAATTTCATTTTTGTTTCCCCTTCCGCCTGTTCAAGAGTTTGAATAAAAAATAACACGATTAAACAAAAAGTGTGGTTTCTAATGGTGGCTAGTACCCGTGACTCACCAGTTGTATGTAGTTCAAAAAATAATGCGTAAATTTGGAAAAAAACAGGAATGAAAATGAAAATACCGTGAATGGCACCCTGAAGTTCTGAACTTCATTAGATCTTCGCATATAACATTCATACCTGAATGAATAAACTTACTACCAATATCTTTTGAAGTTTCGCTGTTTCTTTTGATAATGTCATTCCTTTTTTGATATACTTTACAATGAAAAGCAATGACCCGACGTATCCTACGACTGAAATTACCATCTGACAACAATAGAGAGATAGCATAACCCAAAACATCACATCATCCAAAACCGGTACTATAACTGTATAACAAGTGATCTCAGGTGGGAATGTAGGATGAGCCTAAAAACTGAATCGCGCTGAAGAAATTTTGAATATTTCTCACTTTGAAAACTCTGATTCGCTCCGCTCCCTGTGACTTCACATTTGGCGGAAATGATAGTGTCCCTATGATTGGATGGAGAATTAGCGTGAACCTATATAAATTCAATCTCCATTTTGCATACTTCAGGTAAAAGTGTTTGGTCTGCAATATCATCACTGCTTTCAACCTGAAATAAAACATTTCTAGTATGGATCCACTGGTGAGTGCGGCCTGAAAAATCTACATTTTCAACTGGATAGAATCGTTTGAAACCTGCCATTTGGGCTAGAATGTGAAATTGCATCAGACCACTGAACTCCCACTGTCCTAGCCACCCGGTGCAACGGAACATAGGTAAAGGCAGGTAGGTGACTGGAAGCATAAACAAGGAGACATAGCCTTCAGTGGCAATGTTTCTGAAAAATTGAAATTCGAGTACAATTTTTAAGATCAACACTCACATAATAACATGAACAATGATGAACCATTTGTAAGTTCGGAATATTTTTGATTTTTCCCGAAACAAAATGATAAGTGTGACCAAATACACTGGAAAGCTGACGATATGTGAGTAGTGCATTATGTCACTGAAGTTCAAGATCTTGTTGTTTTTTCTATCACTCAAAAAAATTACCTGAATAACTTAGGTGCTGGTATCGAACAGTTCCTTGATTCCATTTTTGAAGTGATCGAATCTTCCATTTTTTGAACAGGAAGTAGTTTATATGCATGTATTGAAGGTTATTTATTATTTTTTAGAGGCGTGTTCTTTCGGATATGTCATTCTACGAAGAAAGCTCAAAAGGTTGCATTCAGATCGAAAATTACATTTGGAAGTAGCCGCTGTAGCCTGATATGTAAATTTGAGTTTTCATCTCACTTTCGCGTCTTGTGGCTCGTTCTCTGTGCTTCTTCGCTAAGTCAATAATATGAAAGTGAGAAATCTGACATTTATTTTGGGAGAAAACAAAACAGTGCCAGAAGCTTGAGAGATCAATGAGATCTCGTGATGTAGGGCTCAATTTTGAAAAGTTTTGTCTAAAGTAAAGAATCTTCACAGTTTTGATGTCAATATAATCGCGTAGGTTTCAAACGCTCTTTAAAAAGAGTTCACAACTTCTGTGAGTTTCAAAATACTGCTTTCTATTAAACATTCATCAATTTCAAACAATATTTAATGGCATGGAAAACCATGTTACTCATTGAAAGTCGAAGAAATCTTTTGAAACAGGAAAATGAAACGACACACAATATATTTCATTACAAAGAATGTTGATAAAAAATTATCGAAAAAATAACTGAGCATCAAATCACATTTGACCCCGGTACAGTTGAAGAAAACCTATTAGAGGACTGCTGAAGGATTGCGTCTTCCGTTCTGTTTTTCCATTTAAGACAGAAGAAAAGTTTATCTCTCAATGGTTTTGTAAATACTATCATGGCGCATGTTGATAAAAATCCATGATAAGCCATACAGAGTAGTAGGAACTGTGCAAGTTCTGAAATATTAGGATAACAGAAAGGCAAGATATTTCATTGGGTATTTTGATTTTGTTTGATTAGTCAATTTTTGTTGAGATATTTCCTCGCAAAATTGTGTCTCGACAGTGTACCATGAAAAAAATCTAAATCTCATATCATGTCACTATAAATTCAATCAGGAACATGCTTTTTCAGAAGATCAAGCACAAATTCAAAATATGATCTTTGTTATTACTTCCGTCTGTTCAAAAGTTTGACAAGGGAGGTGTTTAACCCCAAAAACTTGGAATATCCTATAAAGTTCAGAGTATGTTTATATTGGTCTGAAACCACCCCAAAAAAATTTTTTTGAAAAGTGGGCCACGGGGAACCGAGATATAGCGCCTCAAAGTTCCGATTATTACAGTACATTTGTCGCTACTGGTTTATGATTGGGTGATGAGCCCCCAGTACGATTGTGACTAGAACCATAGCATTGCGATGAGAGAGGTAAACGTAGAGAAAGGTTAGACGGTTTATTGCTAGTCAAGAATAATAGACAAGTTAGTGCTGGGAAGGACTCGTGGGAAGAGCGACTACTCGCCACGGTGTCATGGGGAAGAAGTGAAGTTGTAAGTGATGACATTTGTGCGGGTTGAGTTAGATGTGCAGGTTGTCGAGAGTGTAGAGAAGAGCGATTGTGAGAGGGAACGAGAGAGTGTGCCGGCGGCAGAGGCGCAGACACTCGAGTTCCTTGGAGCGCGCTGACTCGTCTTCTTTTGGCGGGCCGTTTGAATATGGTTTCCCGGCTGACTCGTAGGGAAATAGTTAGACTGCACGTCTAAGAGTGATCTTTTCTTCCTTCTGGACTTGTCTTCGTTGTGTTGGTGAACTTGTTGACTAGTAGAAGTGTTGAGCATGGACTCGACACTTGTTTAGCGATAGCTTCTTGTATACTCGTCCTTGTCCCTGTGTCTTGTAAGATGTAGACTTGTGTATGTGTCTTGGTTGTAACCACAGCGAAGCTGGGATTGCGACACTCAGGGGGACGAATGAACTTTTTTCAAGGCTTGAAAAAAGTTACACCATTCTATTCCAGAACAATCTTCAGGCTTTTCATCCATACACAAGTACGGATCTTACTCTCTTTCGAAAGTAGGGCCTGGTGCCTAGTATCCTGGTCGTTGAACTGACTCGTCCTATCCGTTTCCAGATAGTTCTTCGGTGAACTTTGATCTCCTAACTCGTCTTCATTAAACCTGAATCTCTAGTAACGAAGATATTCGCTTACATTCCAACTTGTACTACACCGCATTTTTACAAATTCGGGAGCCTTGTCGATAATGTCTACGAATGCTCTTTTCTCAGATCTTTTGAAGATTTTCTTGTGAGATTGGTCGTGATATCTTCTTTGTTGTTATATAGAAGAATTGCTTGAGGCTCGGCCTATTGGTTGCTTGGTTGGGTCTTCTTACTCGTCTACCGAAATTTCTTTTTTTTTTCTTTTTTGCTCTCCTTTGTGCCCGAGATGCGTCTGGATTTTTGACCTTTCCAAGTTTCCTTTAGCAATACTTCTTGTGATCTGTCACTGATTACATCATTTACTAACTGAACCTTCGGTTCGAAAGTTTATGATCATATGCATAACTGATCTTATCTTACTAATCAAGGGACTGAGCGCTAGAGAGTTCTACCTCCCACCGCCTATTACCCCAAGGCAATAAGCGTACTCGTCTTTTCCCTGACTTTCAGGAAGTACCAAGGATCGGCGGACTCCTTCGTGTTGAGTGAATCCATCGATCCGTCTTGTTCCAACTCCATGATTGAGTTGACCTTGTGAATCCTTTGCTGAGTTCACTTGTTCTCGTTTTTGGGATATCATCCTTGACTGATGATGACTGCATGATTTTGGACTTGCTGTCGTCCTGATTGGTGGTTCATTATGATCCTTGGCTAGATGTTTGCATGTTTTGTTGTCTGGTGGTTCATGATTGACGTGGTAGAATTTTGAAATTACAGTTGTAATTAAAATTATGATCTTTTTGTCAGAGTATTTTCAGAATCTTATCTTTCGACTCGACACTGAAACCTGCTGAAAGCAAAGCTCCCAGTGGACATAAGAAACTCTCTTACTATGCCTCCAACATGATACTAATTGGAAAGACTAAGCACAATAATCGAGAATCCGTGTCTCTTTTGGACCCGTAACTAAACAATCTACTTTCGCAGACCATCTAGCTGGACTTCAGAAGGCAAACACTTTGGTGTTTGTTACCCTCTTTGTCTCTTTTCGGTAACTCTGAATCTTTTTACCTTATCAATATCTTGGAAGAATAACAAATTCTTGACTTCCGAACAAATGATGCATGACGTTGATGCTCCTCACTCGTCGAAACGTTTGTGTTCTGACTCCAAGATCATGAATGGCGACTGCTGCTGACTCCTTTGTTGAAGAATTTCAGCTTCTGTCCAATTTCCGACACGATGTGCGAGAGGATGACGTGTCATCCGTGGTCCTTGGATTCGAAGCACTCCTGATCGTCGTTGGAACTTCTGCTTCCCGATCACGACGAAATTCTCCGACGGTGTTGTTGAGCCATTTGAACAGATCATTTGTTTGGACAGTTGTACTTCCATTGCATCCTTTATGGATTCATTGAAGCTTCATATGCAGCAACTCGTCTTCTTCGATCACTGACTTGAACTAGTCAATTCTCGAAGCCTTGTTAGTTTTCTTCCAGCAGCTTGTCTCTGGCGTAAGCCTATGATGTTGTTGTTCGGCTGCTGGTTTTCTAGAAAAACATCTCCAGGCGTTGTTGGAGTTGTTGTGTGAAGACATCTTTTCGGCGACATGCTCCCGGGGATGGGAAATTCTCCTTGCGACGTGCTCCGGGAGGGGGTCGATGCCAACTCGTCTTGTAATTGACGTCTTCTTGATTCAAATGTTCCGCCTTTCCATGTCAGGTGAGCTTGAGCTCGCTCTCTTGGTTGGTTTTGTTGGATGTCGTACTGTTCTTCATTGAAGCGATGGTACACGATGTTCGGAGGTTTTAGCTCCCTAGTCCCGAAACAACTGTTGTTGCAGCTCCTCGTCGTCCTCCAATTTGTAGAACTCCGTGAAGCAATTGATCTTCTTGACACACGACTTCTTGATACAATGTCCCGAGAAGTGGTGTCCGTTGCAATGATAACAATTGAATCGAGATTTACATCTTGCTGCTTTATGTTGATTGCTCAAGCAGTTTCTGCACAGTCCTTTCTTGTTGACTGTCTCAAGTTTTCTGTTGATAGCCAAATTGCATTGGCATGCGTTATGGCGTTGACTTCCACAGTATGAGCATGGATATCTTTGACTTGGCGGTATGAAGTGGTCTTGTTCGGACTCCGTAGTCGTAGATTCCTGACTCGTTTCTCTTCTGTCTGTGACTGAACAGACTTCCACGCATTCCGATGGTGCTGGACTGACGATGACCATCTGACGTCGTTTTCTTTCTTCGGCCTTCCGATTCATGCGGTCTTCTGCTTCGAACATAGCCAGAAGTTCGTAAGCTTTTTCGGACAGGTCTTTGAAAGTCGCATCTGACTTCAGAAATTTTTTGTGTACCTTGGCACGCATTCTTGGCGGTAGCTTGTCCACGAAGCCAAAGAGGAAATATCTGTTGTCCAGATCGATTCCTTGTCGTTGGAGTCTGTATGCCAGGTTACAATATTCGTTCAGACTTGATTGTACTTCTGCGACGTTGTCTTCTGCGAATTGGAAGTCAAACAGTTTTTCTAGAAGCAGTTGTTCTTGGAGCCTGTTCCTGTTGTACTGGCGCTCCATGTTGCTTCTTACCACATCATACTCGTCCGCTGTGAAGGCTGTTGCCTGAATCTCTTGTGCGGCTCGTCCTTTTAGAAGACTCATCAGCACTCCGAGCTTCACGTCTTGAGTGAAATGCGGGTTTTTGTCGATGAAGTGGTTGAAGGTGTTTATGAAGAGTGGATATTCGCTGACTGTTCCATCGAATTCTTTCACGACTTGTCTTGCAGCGATTAACATCTGTGGATTTTCTGTCAGCACTCGGCTACATTCCGCTTGAGTGTTCTTTATCGTAGGTTGGTTTGTTGAGCTGGCTCCACCAGTGTTTTTACCACGGCTTCTGCTATGCTCATCCACAAGTGTGGTGAATGTTTGCAACTTCTCCATTGACGGACCCATTGCATCTTTGGCGTTTCTGTCCAACTCCACGATTTTTGTCATTTGACTATCCCTTTTATCACTTCGAAGTTCCAGTTCTTGAACTCGTCGCGACAATTGGTCTTGGACTTCTATCGGAGTGCTTTCCGAACTGTTTGTCGGTGACTTTAGCTTCGTTGTTCCAACTTGTCCGGGTGAATCGCTATCCGTAGATGCAGAAACATTGGTGTTGACCTTGATGACGGATGGTTTGTCAACACGAAACTCTCTAACTGAGGGGTTCTCACTGGTTCCAGAGAGATCTCCTTTTGCTAGTTTGAGATCGATGCCTTTCAACAATTCGTTGATGACACGTCTCTCTGAGATTACTTGTTTCACAAACTCGTCCATCTCAAGACGGCTTGCGCTGTCGGTGTTGTTTTCTGGCTCGTTTCCGAGCACCTTGTTGATCTCGTCGAGCATCTTGTCGATGTCGTTGGCACACTCGTCTAGCTGACTCCTCAGTTCCACCAGTTGGTTCGAACCAATCGACTGATTGACCACTGGTCCCATGAGCTTTGTTGCCGCTTCGGAGAGGTCGTTGACTTCTTGAAGACACTCGTTGAATTGTTCTTTGAACGTTTTGATAACCGACATGTTGTGATAGCAATAGATTGTTGTGTGATTACACTAAATTCCAGTCTGAAAAACGTAAAAAGATTAGTGGTGAGATGAGGAGCTATTCTCCTCACCTCGGTCGACACGAACGGCACTAATTACTAAGGGTTTTGGAGCAATAGTCAACTTAACTAGTTTGTTAAGAGGGCCCCTAACTAGTCCTAAATTACGGAACTAGATATTAGATAATGTTTTTGTGGTTGTGGCCAACTGGAGTCCCCACTGGATGGGTGTTGATACACTAGGTTAGTTTTGGTAATACGTCTTACCACCTACTATAATAGTTGTGACTAAGCTTTACCTGGGACATCAGTTTAACTTGTCCTTATGTCATGGACAATATCACAGTTTGACCGACTGTGTGCCTACCACATCTTAAGGCTTAGCGGCTTCGCCTGCGGAACTTGTCCGACTTTGGTCCAAGAATCGGTTTTGTGCTGCGACCATCAAGGGGATGTCATCCGGTTGGTCCTTGATGCCCAGTTAGGCTGGGACTTGGATGGATAAACGATTGATCTACTTTTAGTTTCTGATAGAGGGGTGGTTTTCCCGATCTACAGCCTACTTGGGTAAGACCTACAACCATTTTGTCGCCTATCCTTGAGAATAATACAGGGGTAAGGAGACATAAAAGATTAGGACACCTACTTGAACTAATGAAGGTAACTATATTTAGTTTCTCAGGCTAAATGGGGAGTTACAACATAAGAGGAAGTGGGATTAGTAACACTAATAGACTTAAGTTTGAGAAGAAATAAGACTAATAGGGGATATTGTTACTAGGTGATGTGACTAATGACTAAGTGACACGTCCTAAACTAGAATGAAACCTAGGTTTGGTACTCAATTCGTTTCGATACTGATACCTAACGGTTGCCGCGTTGTCTCCCGAGGGGAGCAGACATTGGACGGTCGAAGGATCAAGTAAAAAATAAAGATATTCCAGAGTGCAGAACTCTCGTGAACACAATCAACACAACACATAAATAAATTATAGAAATTTAAATTTGAAAAATAAAAATTATGACTTGTCGACAGCGCCCAGAGCTTAACCCTCCTCTCTTCTTCCTCTTCTGTCGCATCTGTGACTCGGTTGCGCTGTCCTTATGTGGCAATACTCCTGTTCTTTGCTCGGCAAACTAGTCTCCGCTTGCTAGAAGCAGATTAAGTCTCAATCATGAGACAAACTAGTCGCGAGCTAGAACGGAAGCTGACACGACAGAACCTTCTTCTTTCTTCGTGCGATCACTCCAACTCGTCACTTCTTGGAAGAGTTGACGACGACTGGTTCGTTGCTTCTGCCTCTTGTTGCTGTGCTTCGGCTTGACTTTATCGATCGATAACTTTGTTGAGAGGTTGAGGGGCTCTGAGACGCTGCGATAGTCTGGAAGATAATTTTGATTAGTGATGTGTGATTTGTGAGCCAAGAAAACTACAAACTAGTCTACCACCGAATTTTTCCGCCTAAAGAATTGGGAATTTCTAGATATCTGAACTCTTGCGCCTAATTGGCACGTTTCCAGTGTGAGACAAATCATCCGATCTTCTTTTCTTCTTTAGCAGATGCTGGCTCTTACGACTGTGGCCAGTGTCGATCAGTTCGCTGCCACTCGCACTCGTCCCCGAATGCTCGAAATTTGACCGATTTGTCCGATTTTCACGGTTCCGCTCCACTTTGCGGTTTATTTTGCACGAACTCGTCTCGAAATCGTCCTGGATGTGCGACTTTCATCGGATTGCTCTCTCTTCTCCTTGCTCTCCCGAACAGGCGCACTAGCTGCTGAGCTAGCGACATCTGACGGGTAAGAAAGGTAAAGAAAAAACAACTTGCCGACTGGTCGACTCTCGTACCGAACTGGTCACATCCGTTCCAGGTTTCTTGCTCGAATTGTCCTCGTCTCCGCTCGCGATATCGATCGATTCCTCCAAACTCGGCCGTTGCTCAAAAAAAATCGATAATTGCATTATTTTGCAGCTTTTCCGCGAGTTTCGGCGATTCCTCCTCGACTCGTCTTTGTTCGACACGATAGAACCTCCCGTTGATCGTTGTGCTGTTGTTTTCAACGCGAATCCGTTCAGCTTACTCGTCGGCGATAGAAAAAATTGATTTCGCTCAAAACCACTTACCAAACTCGTCCGCTCACCAACTCTCATTTGAAAAAATTTTAGCTATGTCATCATCGGGGCAAACGAGACTGCCCCTCGGGTTCTTAGTACTTTTTTCGACTGAAAAAAGATTTTCCGGTCGTTATGCACCATGTCGCTACTGGTTTATGATTGGGTGATGAGCCCCCAGTACGATTGTGACTAGAACCATAGCATTGCGATGAGAGAGGTAAACGTAGAGAAAGGTTAGACGGTTTATTGCTAGTCAAGAATAATAGACAAGTTAGTGCTGGGAAGGACTCGTGGGAAGAGCGACTACTCGCCACGGTGTCATGGGGAAGAAGTGAAGTTGTAAGTGATGACATTTGTGCGGGTTGAGTTAGATGTGCAGGTTGTCGAGAGTGTAGAGAAGAGCGATTGTGAGAGGGAACGAGAGAGTGTGCCGGCGGCAGAGGCGCAGACACTCGAGTTCCTTGGAGCGCGCTGACTCGTCTTCTTTTGGCGGGCCGTTTGAATATGGTTTCCCGGCTGACTCGTAGGGAAATAGTTAGACTGCACGTCTAAGAGTGATCTTTCCTTCCTTCTGGACTTGTCTTCGTTGTGTTGGTGAACTTGTTGACTAGTAGAAGTGTTGAGCATGGACTCGACACTTGTTTAGCGATAGCTTCTTGTATACTCGTCCTTGTCCCTGTGTCTTGTAAGATGTAGACTTGTGTATGTGTCTTGGTTGTAACCACAGCGAAGCTGGGGTTGCGACAACATTAACAATAGAAGCAACGTGAAGTTACTCTATTCTAGGCCCCAAAACGTGACCTAAAAGTGATTTTCGTGAAAAATGGCAAGAGACTTTTCGATGTAACTCTGCGAGCTCTATCCGATGGTATAAAAATATCACCTACATTTTATTTATCGACACGTCCTCATTAATACGGTCGGGTAATTCCCAGCCAAAATGCACTGAGAGGAACTTTGAGGCGCTATATCTCGGTTCCACGTGGCCCGCTTTTCAAAAAAAAATTTTTGGGGTGGTTTCAGACCAATATAAACATATTCTGAACTCTATAGGAAATTCCAAGTTTTTGGGGTTAAACACCTCCCTTGTGAATAAAATAAATAACACGATTGAGTTGGAAAATTGTAGTTTCTGACGGCAATTATTTCCCGTGACTAACCAGTCGTATGCAGTTCAAAAAACATAGCATAAATTTGAAAGAAGGTTGGAGTGATAATGAAGATACTGTGAATGGCACCCTTAAATAAGTAACTGCATTGATTCTTCAATAAAGATTTTTACCTGGATAAATAAACTCATTACCAATATCTTCTGAAGTTTTGCTGTTTCTGCTGATAATGTCAACCCTTTTTTGATGAACTTCACAATATAAAGCAGTGGTCCAAGGGATCCTGTGACTGAAACTACAATCTGACAACAATAAAAAGTTATCAGAACCCAAAACATCTCATTATCTAAAACTGCTACAATAACTGAATAGCAGGTGATCTCAGGTGGGAATGAAGGATGGGCCTAAAATTGATACACGCTAAGAAAAAATTTGAATATCTCTCACTTTGAAAAGTCTGATTCGCTCCACATCCTGTGCAAGCACATTTGGCGAAAATGTTACTGTTCCTATGATTGGATGGAAAATTATCGAGAACCTATAGAAATTCAATTGCCATTTTGCGAACTTCGGGAAAAAGGGTTTGGTCCGCAGTATCATAACCGCTTTTAACCTGAAATAAAACATTTCTAAGATGGATCCGATAGTGAGGGCCGCCTGTAAATTGAAAACTTTTAAATGAATCAAAACTTCTTAAAGGAGGCCGAAAGGGAAAAAAATAAGTTTGTCTTAAAAGATAGGCCTGCTCAAGGATAGTACAACCCACCATATAAGACAGTCCATCTCGGTCCAGTTTTCTCAAAATTTGAGTTTAAAAATAAATTTCCATGTATAGCTATACGTTCTAAAATTCTACAAAATATTCTACAAACTGAATTCATGTATAGGGATACGTTGAAATTTTTTTTTGAGTTTTCTGGAGTTTGGATATAAGCGATCTGCTGACTGTTTAGTGTATGTGGGTAGTCTACTCAAGGGTCCCGCTCTCTTTTAGATTAATAAAAACACATGGTCAAATTTTCCTTTCGTCCTCCTTTAAACTTGCCATTTGGGCTAGAATGTGAAATTGCATCAGACCACTGAAACCCCACTGTCCTAGCCACCCAGTGCAGCGGAACATTGGTAAAGGCAGGTAGGTGACTGGAAGCATGAATAAGGAGACATAGCATTCAGTGGCAATGTTTCTGAAAAATTGAAATTTGAATTCAATTTTTAAGATTAAAACTCACATAATAACATGAACAATGATAAACCATTTGTAGGTTCGGAATATTTTTGATTTTTCCCGAAACAGAATGATAAGCGTGGCCAGATACACTGGAAAACTGACGATATGTGAGTAGTGCATTATGTCACTGAAATTCGAGAGCTTGTTATTCTTTCTATCACTTAAAAAAATCACCTGAATAACTTAGGTGCAGGTATCGAACAGTTCCTTGATTCCATTTTTGAAGTGATCGAATCTTCCATTCTTCGAACAGGAAGTATTTTATCTTTTGATATTGAAGAAATTTTTTTTACTTAGGGGTGTGTTCTTTCGGATATGTCATTTTAGGAAGAAATCTCAAAAGGTTGCATTCTGATCGAATATTACATTTGAAAGTTGTAGCCTGATATATGTAAATTTGAGTTTTCGTCTCACTTTTGCGTCTCACAACTCGCTCTTTGTGCTTTTCCTCTGAGTTAATAATATGCCAAATTGAGAAAGCGGACATTTATTTCAGGGAAAAAACAAAACAGTGCGCGAAGCATGAGGGATCAAAGAAATCTCGTGATGTATAACTCAGTTTTGAAAAATATGATCTCAAACAAAAATTCTTCACGGTTTCAATGCCAATATAATTGTGTGGTTGTGAAACGCTTCCTAAAAAGGATCCCATCTTCAGTAATTCCCAAATGCTGCTTGCTATTAAACTTTTACCAAATTCAAACATTCTTTGATGGCACGAAAACCCTATTACTATTTTATAGTAGAAGAGATTTCTTGAAACAGGAAAATGACACGGCACACAATTTATTTCATTACAAAGAATGTTTGTTAAGAAACAAGCAGACAGTTCATTTTAACTCGAAGAATGCTTGAAAAAAAGCATAAAAGTATAATTGTGTATCAAATCACATTCGACCCGGGTACAGTTGAAGAGAACCTATTAGAGGATTGTTGAAGAATAGCATCTTCCGTTCTGTTTTTCCATTTTAAGCATAAGAAAAATTTATCCCTTATCGGTTTAGTAAAAATTATCATAGCACAGGTTGAAAAAAATCCATGGTAAGCCATACAGAGAAGTAGAAATTGTGCGATTTCTGAAACATTCGAATGACATAATTTTTTTTCCGTTGGGTAATTCAATTTGTTTGACAAGTCAATTCCTGTTAAGATGTTTCCTTGCAAAGACTTGTGTCTAGAGTGCACTATTATAAAAATCTGAATTCCATATCATGTCACTCTCAATTTAATCAGGAGCATGCTCTTAACAGATCAAGCACAAAGTGAAAATTTGATCTTCGTTTTCACAACCGTCTGTTCAAGAGTTTGAAAAATAAATAACACAATTGACTTGGAAAGCTGTAGTTTCTGAACGCAATCACTCCCCGTTACCCACCTGTCGTATGCAGTTCAAAAAATATAGCGTAAAGTTGAACGAAGGTTGGAGTGATAATGAAGATACTGTGAATGGCACCCTTAAATCAGTAACTGCATTGATTTTTCAATGAAGATTTTTTACCTGAATAAATAAGCTTACTATCAACATCTTTTGAAGTTTTTCTGTTTCTTTTGACAATGTCAATCCTTTTTTGATGAATTTCACAATATAAAGCAATGGTCCAACGGATGCTGTGACTGAAACTACGACCTGGCAGCAATAAAGAGTTATCACAATCCAAAACACCACATTATCTAAAACCGGTACTATTACTGAATAACAAGTGATCTCCGGTGGGAATGAAGGATGAGCCTGAGAATTGAATCCTGCTATAACATTTTTTGAAAAATGTCTCACTTTATAAACCCTGATCCGCTCCACATCCTGTGCAATCACATTTGGCGGAAATGTTACAGTTCCTATGATTGGATGGAGAATTATCGTGAACCTATAGAAATTTAATTGCCATTTTGCGAACTTCGGGAAAAAGTGTTTGGTCCGCAGTACCATTACCGCTTTTAACCTAAAATAAAACATTTCTAAGATGGATCCGATAGTGAGGGCCGCCTGTAAATTAAAACTTTTTTTATGAATCAAAACTTCTTGAACTTGCCATTTGGGCTAGAATGTGGAATTGCATCAGACCACTGAACCCCCATTGCCCTAGCCACCCAGTGCAGCGGAACATAGGTAAAGGCAGGTAGGTGACTGGAAGCATGAATAAGGAGACATAGCATTCAGTGGCAATGTTTCTGAGGAAAATAGGAATTGAAAACAGTTTTCAGATCAGAGGCGGTATTCATGAACTTTTTCTTTGGAAAACGGTTTTCCTCGGAAAACGGTGACCTTGGGTCAAGGGTCAACAATAACGTGGGAAAAATGCACTGGGAAAGCCTGAAACCCCGAGTGTTCTTTTTTCACGGAATTTAAAAAGAAAATTAAAAAGAAAAAGAAAACCGTTTTCTTTGGGAAATCGTTTTCCCTCGCTTTGTCTCGGAAAACCGCGATTTTCTTTTCATCTTCATCTCATTTTCTTTGATACTTTTTTGACACAAGAATCGCAATTGTTTTTTTTACGATAATCAAGGAGGACTTGGTTCAAGATAATATTGATGATCAAATTGCTTTGCCACGACCTAAAATTTTTCGAGAACGGCAAAACCCGTTCGATAGTTTCAATGAGTCCCAATCTCGGTCTCCATTTTGGTTTTGCGTCAGGGATTTTTCACTTTACTCGAAGAACTAGAAGAATAAACAACATCGGAGCGTTCTCATGCACTTACCCCAGCTCAGAGACTGGTGCTCACTTCGCAGTCTCTTGCATCGAAAATCTCTAAAATAGGTGATTTGGCTGGGTGTTCCCAGCCTACTGTTTCGAGAACCACTCATTTAGCCGGAATAGCCGGGAAAACCAATCGTTTCATAAAATAGTCGGAAGGAGTGATGAAATTTATTCTTCTAGTTCTTTGAGTAAAGTGAACAATCTCGAAAATGTTTAGGTCGTGGCAAAGCAATTTGATCATCAATATTATCTTGAACCAAATCCTCCTTGAATATCGTAAAAAAAACAATTGCGATTCTTGTGTCAAAAAAGTATCAAAGAAAATGAGATGAAGATGAAAAGAAAATCGCGGTTTTCCGAGACAAAGCGAGGGAAAACGATTTCCCAAAGAAAACGGTTTTCTTTTTCTTTTTAATTTTCTTTTTAAATTCCGTGAAAAAAGAACACTCGGGGTTTCAGGCTTTCCCAGTGCATTTTTCCCACGTTATTGTTGACCCAAGGTCACCGTTTTCCGAGGAAAACCGTTTTCCAAAGAAAATGTTCATGAATACCGCCTCAGCACTTACATAATAACATGAACAATGATGAACCATTTGTAAGTTCGGAATATTTTTGATTTTTCGCGAAACAGAATGATTAGTGTGACCAAATATACTGGAAAACTGACGATGTGTGAGTAGTGCATTATGTCACTGAAATTCAAAATCTTGTAAATTTTTTTTCAGTTATTAAAGTTACGTGAATAGCTTAGGTGCTGGTATCGAACAGTTCCTCGATTCCATTTTTGCGGTGATCGAATCTTCCATTCTTTGAACAGGAAGTATTTTATATTTTGATCGTGAGGGTTATTATTCAATTTTTACTTGGGGGTGTGTTCTTTCAGATATGTCTTCTTCCAGAGAAAGCTCAAAAGGTTGCATTCTGATCGAATATTACACTCGGAAGTAGTCGGTGTAGCTTAATATATGTAAATTTGAGTTTTCGTCTCACTTTTGCGTCTCACAACTCGCTCTTTGTGCTTCTCCTTTAAGTTAATAATATGCCAGAATTGAGAAACCTAACATTTATTTCGGGGAGAAAACAAAACAGTACGAGAAGCATGAGAGATCAAAGAAGTCTCGTGACGTATGACTCAATTTTCACAAGTATAGTCTGTAATCGTAATTCAGTCTGTATGACAAATTTCCAAGAACCGATCAAGAAATCAAACTCATACGTCTAGGATGATTGCACTTTACCTGATGTTAATGTCACTTTCTAGGAGTGATTCATTATTCTCTTTAGCTCTTTTTTCTTGTTTTTTGTTTTCAACCAAACAACGCCGCTTGATTATATACCACAAAAATGATTTCTTAACATTTTTTTCTGTCGAAACAAGGAAGTTCGGAAAGATTGATAAAGCAAGTTTATTGAAACCGGAATGTTTCAGTATATACAAAAATCGAGTTATTAGAAACAGATCACAATCTACTTTCTGCGGCAGCATTGTCCGTTCCCACATGGAGAATAGTTGGATTGGCATGAGCACTGGTTGGACTGTGGGGCTTGCTGGCAAGAAACAGTAGCTGGTTGAGCAGCTTGGCAGGAGCTTGAGCATGATGATTGACAAGCAGATTGGCATTGAGCTGCTGGTTGTTGTTGTTGGACACATTGTTGTTGGCAGGACTGTTCACATTGTGGAGCACATTGAGCTGATTGAGCAACAGAAGTTTGGAGCACAATTTGGACAACTTGTGGGGCAGCAGTGGTAGTTGGATTGTACATTGGAGCGACGGTTTGTTGAATGCAAGAGTTGTCACAGGCTGGTTGACAAGCTGGTGCACAGTTAGCTTGTTGTTGTCCCTGGTTGTTGTATGGATTGTACATTTGGGTGTTGGTATTTTGTCCGTAGATGACTTGTTGGGTAGCTTGAGCAGTTTGTTGGCAGACGTTTGAGCATTGAGAATCACAGGCAGATGCACATTGGTTAGATGGTTGCTGTTGTTGGACACAGGAAGATTGACACTGTTGTTGACAAGCTGGTTGACATTGAGCTTGAGCTTGTTGGATTTCAAGTTGGATCTGAATAACTTGTGGGGCAGAAGTGGTAGTAGTTGGGGCATCACAAGCAACATTGCATTGCTGCTGACATTGTGGCTGACATTGAGCAACTGGTTGTTGTTGTTGAACACAGGTGGATTGGCACTGTTGTTGGCACATTGGTTGGCATTGCACAACTGGAGCTGGTGTGGTTGTGGTGGTGGTTGTTGGGGCGTTATACATTGGAGTGCATTGGGATTGGCATTGTTGCTGACAAACTGGCTGACATTGGGACACAGATGGAGCAGATTGACACTGTTGGGTGCAGCTTTGTTGACAGGCTGGAGCACATTGAGTAGCTTGGACCTAGAATAATTTATATGAAAACTTTAAGTTTTTGGAAAATAGAGTACCTGAACAGCTTGAGTTTGTTGTGGCTGAGCGCATGAGCAAGATGGAGATTGTTGTTGAACTGGAGCAGATTGGCATGAACAAGATTGAGTCTGTTGAACTTGTTGGCATGAGCATTGGCTCTGCTGGGGTTGAGCACAACCACATTGTCTCTTCTCACGGAGTACACTGCCCTAAAATTCTTAAATGTAGGAAAGAAGAAGTTAACTTGAAACTTACGGATGCTACGAGAGCACAAGCAAAAAAGACGGCAAGAGTAGTGAAGCGCATTTTAGTATATGATTCGATGGGAAAGATCGGATGGAGTTCAGTCTGTCTGAGGTGTTTATATACTCCTTCGGCTGTTCCGCCTCATACCGCATTACTTATTTTCAAAAAAGTAGAAATATAACTTTAGAACCAGTTGATTATTCAAATAATGCAATTTTTAGTTGGTTTAAGAGCTGAGAGGTTTTTTATACTCTTGCTCAATCTAGACGCATCACCACTAGCGGAACGCTTTTTCACGCAGAGTTCATGATAATTTGTTTGCATTGGTAGGTCTCTAGTGCGCAAGGAAAAGTTGCGGAAGAGCGGAGACTAAAAAAGAACACAAAAAACTACGCTGAGTGAGACTGTAATAGAGTAGTATAAAAGAATAGAAAGACTTGGAAAATTCATCCGATCTTTCACATCGAATCATATACTGAAATGCGCTTTACTACTCTTGCCGTCTTCTTTGCTTGTGCTCTTGTAGCATCCGTAAGTTTCGAACGCTTTTTTAATTCCTATATTTTGAAATTTCAGGGCAGTGTACTCCGTGAGAAGAGACAATGTGGTTGTGCTCAACCTCAGCAGAGCCAATGCTCATGCCAACAAGTTCAACAGACTCAATCTTGTTCATGCCAATCTGCTCCAGTTCAACAACAATCTCCATCTTGCTCATGCGCTCAGCCACAACAGACTCAAGCTGTTCAGGTAATCTATTTTCCAAAATCTTATAATTTTCATATAAGTTCTTTCAGGTTCAAGCTACTCAATGTGCTCCAGCTTGCCAACAAAGCTGCACCCAACAGTGTCAATCTGCTCCATCTGTGTCCCAATGTCAGCCAGTTTGTCAGCAACAGTGCCAATCTCAATGCACTCCAATGTACAATCCACCAACCACCACCACTACAACTACACCAGCTCCAGTTGTTCAATGCCAACCAATGTGCCAACAACAGTGCCAATCCACCTGTGTTCAACAACAACAACCAGTTGCTCAATGTCAGCCACAATGTCAGCAGCAATGCAATGTTGCTTGTGACGCCCCAACTACCACCACTTCTGCTCCACAAGTGATTCAGATCCAACTCGAAATCCAACAAGCTCAAGCTCAATGTCAACCAGCTTGCCAACAACAGTGCCAATCTTCCTGTGTCCAACAACAACAGCCATCCAACCAATGTGCATCTGCCTGTGATTCTCAATGCTCCAATGTCTGCCAACAAACTGCTCAAGCTACCCAACAAGTCATCTACGGACAAAATACCAACACCCAAATGTACGATCCATACAACAACCAAGGACAACAACAAGCTAACTGTGCCCCAGCTTGTCAACCAGCCTGTGACAACTCTTGCATTCAACAAACCGTCGCTCCAATGTACAATCCAACTACCACTGCTGCCCCACAAGTTGTCCAAATTGTGCTTCAAACCTCTGTTGCTCAATCAGCTCAATGTGCCCCACAATGTGAACAGTCCTGCCAACAACAATGCGTCCAACAACAACAACCAGCAGCTCAATGTCAAGCCGCTTGTCAATCATCTTGCTCAAGCTCATGTCAAGCTGCTCAACCAGCTACTGTCGCTTGCCAACAAGCTCCACAATCCAACCAGTGCTCATGCCAATCCAACTATTCTCCATGTGGAAACGGTCAATGCTGCCGCAGAAAGTAGATTGTGAACTGTTTCTAATAATTCAATTTTTGTATATACTGAAACAAATTGGTTTCAAATAAATATGAATGATGAACTTTTTTAAAACTGTGTTTTGTTCTCATAAGTTGAATGTTGAACCTTTTATGCTACAACATATATTTATTTGAAGAAAAAAATTTCTTTTCTTTTTGAGGAGGATAAGACAAAGAACAAAAACATGACGAAAAAAAACTTTGATCTAATTCTGAACTGACACAAACCACAAATTCGACAAAATCAAAGAAATCATGTGAATGAAGCAATTGAAGTTCTTTTGTTCTTATTTCTAAAACGTCTATATTCGGTGATAAGGGATGGTGACATACTTTACATAATGTTCCATAGACACAATATGTCAATTTTAATTCCATTTCCTTTATTAAAGTCAACGTATAGCGAATCAATACAAAAAACTGATAAGAAGAGACGCAAAAGAAAAGTACTGATAAAAAATGAAACTTCGACTACCCTTCCATTTCACTATTCAACTTTCCAATTATTCGTGACAGTTTTCTCGAGAAAAGATGGTTAGCGCCACTCTTTTCAAAAACACCGAAAAACGGCCGAGTGTTACTCATATAACGGTTGACAAGTCAATCGAATCTCCACCAGGAACATTACTGTGAGTCTTTCAAATACCTTCTACTTGATTTAAAAAAATTTTTCGGTTCAGAAATAGAAGGTTCCCCATTGGATTTGGTGTTTCTGACGCAATCATCGCTATTCGAGCATGGTTTTATGTAGTCTTGTTTGTTATGCTTTGTCTCACGGTACTCTTCGTCCACAAACGCATTGAAAATTCAAACATGGAACAAGAAGCAAAGTACTTTCGAATGTTCAACGACTTCATATTAAAATACAACCGGAGATATGAACAACCAGGAGAGTTGAGCCGTCGGTATCTCATTTTTGTGAAAAATGTGAAAGAATTCGAAGCAGAAGAAAAGAAACATCTTGGCGTAGACTTGGATGTCAATGAGTATACAGATTGGACCGACGATGAACTGAAGAGAATGGTGATTGAAAAGAAGAATGTGATAACGGACCTAGAGGCTGTGAGATTCGAGGGAAGTTATTTGGAGTCTGGAGTCAAACGTCCCGCGTCAATTGACTGGAGAGATCAGGGAAAATTAACACCAATCAAGAATCAAGGGCAATGTGGGTCATGTTGGGCGTTCGCAACAGTTGCTGCAGTGGAAGCTCAGCATGCTATCAAGAAGGGACAATTGGTATCTCTTTCTGAGCAAGAGATGGTTGACTGTGATGGAAGAAACAACGGATGCAGTGGAGGCTACCGTCCATATGCCATGAGGTGGGTTCTTTGTTTTTCAACCTTCTTCAGGTTCAGAATTCTTACAAGCAGATACTTCTAACTTCCGCTTCTCGGTACCTAAAATCTTTTTTGAGTTATTTTTTCCAGATTCGTTAAGGAAAACGGCTTGGAGTCTGAGAAGGAGTACCCATACTCCGCATTGAAGCATGATCAATGCTTTTTGAAGCAAAACGACACCAGGGTTTTTATCGACGACTTCCGCATGCTCTCAACTAATGAGGAGGATATTGCCAACTGGGTTGGAACTAAAGGACCTGTTACTTTCGGTTAGCCAATTTTTATCTCTGTTATATTCAAAAAATGGAATTTCAGGAATGAACGTAGTAAAGGCTATGTACAGCTACCGCTCCGGAATTTTCAATCCAAGTTCAGAAGATTGTGCTGAGAAGTCGATGGGAGCACATGCACTGACCATCGTTGGCTACGGTGGTGAAGGCAGTTCCGCCTTTTGGATTGTGAAGAACTCCTGGGGAACATCATGGGGATCTAGCGGGTAAGAATAATTTCCAAAACATTTGAAACGGGAAGACATCAATTTTTTTACAGTTACTTCCGCCTCGCACGTGGAGTGAACAGCTGTGGTCTGGCAAATACAGTTGTCGCGCCAATCATCAACTAGCCTGCTGTTCCGGCAGTCTTTTTTTTGTGAATTTGGATTACCTTGAATGAAATTTTGCATGATTATAAGACGTTCAGAATTTGCAGGTACTGCCTAATCTAAAAAGGGAATGTTCATGTACAATGCCACTATGATTAAAGCCCTTGTTACTTTGGAAATGTCCAAAAGAAGATTACAGAAAGAATGTTCCGTTAATCACAAAAATAGTGAATGATGAAAATGATAACATAGTATTATTGACAGTTGACAGGTACTTTGTTTCTATTTAGATGACATAAGAAGGAACTCAAAAAAGACGTTTCACATTCTACATGTATGAGACCAAGAACAAGAGGCGTACTTATTTACAGTCGCGATTTCTGGTCTACATAACCGCTTATTTTATCTGATACGATTATAAGAGACCTAGGAAATCTCATCTCAGAAACTTTGTCTCTGTGCACGACCGCATCAACAGAACTACAACGCAAAACGTTGGTTAGGTTAGTTTTTTAAGCCTAAACACAAGTCCATTCTTTTCGAAATATATGCCTTCTTGCACTCACGAAGAAAAGAGGAAAGGTATTTCTGTACACGCAGATGATGGAGTAGATAACGGAGAGAAACTCGAGATAATTAACAATGGCGAATCTGAACGAGCAGCGAAAGCTGAAGTAAACTTCAAAAGCGTTTTCTGTTCAAGTTAAGAAGAGAGCAATACGGATGTCACCGGGCCTAGCACACTGAATTTGTTCCAGATTATTCGTTAATTTTGTTCACTTCTGTCCCAATTTCTATTTTTCTTTTTGCTATTGAATTCAATCTTTGAATAATTTTTTATAGTCTTATCTTTTCTCAATTCTCAATGTCATTCTTGTTTTTTTCACAGTAAACTTCAATAAACTCAAAACATGTGTTCAAAACTTTAAGCGAGTGAAATAATATTCTATTACAAATACAAGCAGCGTTGGCTCACTCAGTACGAAATAGAACATTGGGCATTCCCTTGTCTTCTCTTTTGACAACTCCTTCCACCTTTTCTTCGCTTCGTCCTCAATAACAAAATATTAATCTTTCTCAAAGCTTCCCCCTCTAATAACTCCTTTCATCATTCAATTACTAAGAAGGGATTAGTTGACACTTTATCCAAGAAGCTATAGAATTTTACAACTGGTGCAATGGTCAGATGACGTTCTCTCCTCCAATAGACTGCGGTCACTCGTACCGGGGGGTTTGCGTGTGGAAATCTTTTACACCTGTATTTAGGCTGAGCCACATTAGCCAAATTTTTAAACTTTTGTTTCACCATTTTTCCTGATTTTGATACCCCAATTTTGCTTTTCGTTCTTTCTCTTAATCTATCGTTTCTTCTCTTCGTTTCATCCTCAATAGCAAAATATTAATCTTTTTCAAAGCCTCCCCTCTAATAACTCTTTTCATCATTGAATTACTAAAAAGGGATTAGTTGACACGTTATCCAAGAAGCTATAGAATTGTACAACTAGTGCAATGGTTAGATGGCCTTCTCTCCTCCAATAGACTGCGATCACTCGTACCGAGTAATGCGTGTTGTGCTCTTTTACACTCGCTACTAGGCTGAGCCACATCAGTCACATTCCTTAACTCATATTTCACCATTCTTCCTGGTTTCTCCTCCGCCTCTAATAACTCCTTTCATCATTCACCCCCTCAAGTCTAAGGTCACACTTATTGAGACCACTTGTTTTGTGTGTTTGCCAATAACAAGGTGCTTTTTGCCAGCTTCTATACGTCTATTATTTTTTAATGGTTTTTCTCGACTACATCCTTTTTGGATCATTTCCCTTTTGATTACAATTTTTTACAGCGTTAATTTCCAATCGCCACGTTTGCCAACAATAATGAAACTTCTCAATTTACCATTCCTGGTCAAAGAGCTAGTGTTCGAAATGATGAATAAGGGTGAAAGGTAACCGATTTTTGAAATTCCAAGTTTTCATTAACTTCTTTTCAGATTAGACCTAGCTCTCACTTCAAAACGAATGAAAAGGACGATTCAGGCAACACGATTGAAATGTGATTATGACGTGACTATTGATTTCCAAGTACAAACCATTGTTATAAGTGGCGTCCGAGAGTACATTGCTGCTTTGGGTAGTTATCTTCACCGTGGCCCCAGAACTAGAATGACATCATTCAATGGCGAAGAGACAGTACTAGTCGAAATGAACGGCTCGAGTTTTCAATGTTACTGGGAAACGGATGAGCAACTGCATGAAGGCTTCTTCAAAATAATTGTATATCTTCTCTCAAAGCTGGATATCAACTTCATCTCCAATCTCAATCTAATGGTTGAACGTTCAGCTTTGAGAACGTTGCATTTTTTGAACAATAAGGAAATTTTATTCGGGAATGTTTTCTTCATTGGAAATGGTCCAGAGAATATATATTTTGGTGACATTATTTTTTCATACAATTTCCTGAGACGAGTCAACAGCCGGTTCACAACGTTTGCCGCTCTGCCAGTGTTCGTGATCCCGACATTTCCCAACTTCGCTTCTTTGAATGTTCAAAGTGTTCATATCGATGACAGCCGTTGGTTGAATATTAGTCACTTGTTGAGCTTTGAAAAAGCTCGAGACATCGAGCTTCATCAGTCTTCACTGGAGGACAAAGATCTTCAAGAATTTCTTAAAAGCTGGAGTAACGGAAACTTTCAAGAGTTGAAAAGATTTGAGATCTCCACCGATCACATATTGTCTATCAAAGAGATCACTATGGATTTAGTAGATCAAAAAAGGTGAGTAACAAAATCGATCTGGAACTGATTTTTAAATTAATTTTCATTCTTGTTTTTCAGGATTTCGATTTCCGCGGAAAGGGAAAAAGCTGAGATCTACGGCAGAGCAAATCTCAGAGGAGTAGTTAGAATATACTTTCGCAACAAATACACGTTTATATTCGAAACAAGAACAAATTAAGAAAGTTGAGTTTTCAACATCATAACTTTCCAGTTCTCCGAATTTCTTTCATTGTTTCTTTTCCATCAATACTTTCTTCACTTTTTGATTTTATTCCAAACATTTCTTTTTTTCTGAAGTTGAAATACACTTTCGCCACAACTAACTTATTTGTTTTGATACAAAAACAACCTAGAAGGTTGTTTCCGATAATTGAGTTTTCAACATCCTGATTTCCCAGTTTTTCAAAACTCATTCATTCCTTTTTTTTTATCAACACTGTTTTTTTTCTTTTTAAGCTTCTTCAAAATGTCTTTTTTTCCTCTTCATAATCTGAATACATTTTGTTATTTTCCAAGTAATTCTGACTTAATATCAAATAATGTTTTTCTCGATGTTAAAAGCGCTCCTCGTATTTTCAAATGAATTTTGAAGTATCAAAACTTACAATGTGTTGGCATGATTCAATTTTAGATTAAGTTGAAGTAGCCGAAGAATGATCGGATAGTTAACTGAACTCGGCTATAAAATTCTTAAATAACGGTGAAATTTTCCTATATACAACCTGTAGGTGCTGCCATGATTCATTTTCAAAATAAATTGAAGTAGCCGAAGGATGATCGGATAGTTAACTGAAATCGGCTATAAAATTCTTAAATAACAGTGAAATTTTCCTATATACAACCTGAGAGTGCTGCCAGGATTCATTTTAAAAATAAGTTGAAGTAGCCGAAGGATGATCGGATAATTACCTGAAATCGGCTATAAAATTCTTAAATAACGGTGAAATTTTCCTATATACAACCTGAGTGTGCTGCAATGATTCATTTTCAAAATAAATTGAAGTAGCCGAAGAATGATCGGATAATTACCTGAAATCGGCTATAAAATTCTTAAATAACAGTGAAATTTTCCTATATACAACCTGTAGGTGCTGCCATGATTCATTTTCAAAATAAATTGAAGTAGCCGAAGGATGATCGGATAGTTAACTGAAATCGGCTATAAAATTCTTAAATAACAGTGAAATTTTCCTATATACAACCTGTAGGTGCTGCAATGATTCATTTTCAAAATTAATTGAAGTAGCCGAAGAATGATCGGATAGTTAACTGAAATCGGCTATAAAATTCTTAAATAACAGTGAAATTTTCCTATATACAACCTGAGAGTGCTGCCAGGATTCATTTTCAAAATAAATTGAAGTAGCCGAAGAATGATCGGATAGTTAACTGAAATCGGCTATAAAATTCTTAAATAACGGTGAAATTTTCCTATATACAACCTGTAGGTGCTGCCATGATTCATTTTCAAAATAAATTGAAGTAGCCGAAGAATGATCGGTTAGTTAACTGAAATCGGCTATAAAATTCTTGAACAACGGTGAAATTTTCCTATATACAACCTGTAGGTGCTGCCATGATTCATTTTCAAAATAAATTGAAGTAGCCGAAGAATGATCGGATAGTTAACTGAAATCGGCTATAAAATTCTTAAATAACGGTGAAATTTTCCAAGATACAACCTGTAGGTGCTGCCATGATTCATTTTCAAAATAAATTGAAGTAGCCGAAGAATGATCGGATAGTTAACTGAAATCGGCTATAAAATTCTTAAATAACGGTGAAATTTTCCAAGATACAACCTGAGTGTGCTGCAATGATTCATTTTCAAAATAAATTGAAGTAGCCGAAGAATGATCGGATAGTTAACTGAAATCGGCTATAAAATTCTTAAATAACGGTGAAATTTTCCAAGATACAACCTGTATGTGCTGCCATGATTCATTTTCAAAATAAATTGAAGTAGCCGAAGAATGATCGGATAGTTAACTGAAATCGGCTATAAAATTCTTAAATAACGGTGAAATTTTCCAAGATACAACCTGAGTGTGCTGCAATGATTCATTTTCAAAATAAATTGAAGTAGCCGAAGAATGATCGGATAGTTAACTGAAATCGGCTATAAAATTCTTAAATAACGGTGAAATTTTCCAAGATACAACCTGAGTGTGCTGCAATGATTCATTTTCAAAATAAATTGAAGTAGCCGAAGAATGATCGGATAGTTAACTGAAATCGGCTATAAAATTCTTAAATAACGGTGAAATTTTCCAAGATACAACCTGAGTGTGCTGCAATGATTCATTTTCAAAATAAATTGAAGTAGCCGAAGAATGATCGGATAGTTAACTGAAATCGGCTATAAAATTCTTAAATAACGGTGAAATTTTCCAAGATACAACCTGAGTGTGCTGCAATGATTCATTTTCAAAATAAATTGAAGTAGCCGAAGAATGATCGGATAGTTAACTGAAATCGGCTATAAAATTCTTAAATAACGGTGAAATTTTCCAAGATACAACCTGAGTGTGCTGCAATGATTCATTTTCAAAATAAATTGAAGTAGCCGAAGAATGATCGGATAGTTAACTGAAATCGGCTATAAAATTCTTAAATAACGGTGAAATTTTCCAAGATACAACCTGTAAGTGCTGCCATGATTCATTTTCAAAATAAATTGAAGTAGCCGAAGAATGATCGGATAGTTAACTGAAATCGGCTATACAATTCTTAAATAACGGTGAAATTTTCCAAGATACAACCTGAGTGTGCTGCAATGATTCATTTTCAAAACAAATTGGAGTAGCCGAAGAATGATCGGTTAGTTAACTGAAATCGGCTATAAAATTCTCAAATAACGGTGAAATTTTCCAAGATACAACCTGTAAGTGCTGCCATGATTCATTTTCAAAATAAATTGAAGTAGCCGAAGAATGATCGGATAGTTAACTGAAATCGGCTATAAAATTCTTAAATAACGGTGAAATTTTCCAAGATATTAGGTTGTTCCATAAGTCTTTGACACTTTTCAACTTTTTTTAAAAAACTATTTTTATTCAAAAGAAACAAATTTCAATAATTAATGTATTGACCATCAGAGTCGATGACCTCTTGCCAGCGCTTTGGAAGTTGAGAGATTCCGCTCTCGTAGAACTCCGGTGATTTCGAGGCAAAAAATTCATCTATTCCCTTTTCAACGGCTTCTCGGTCATGGAATCTCTGTCCAGCCAGGTGGTTTTGAAGAGAACGGAAAAGATGATAGTCGGTAGGTGCCAAGTCGGGGGAATACGGCGGGTGTGGAAGAACTTCGACTCCGAGAGCCTGGAGCTTCTGGCGGGTCATCAAAGATGTATGGGGTCTCGCGTTGTCATGTAGGAGCAGCAATTTCGACCCTTTCGGACGAAGAGATTGATGAGCAAGGACCATCTTTTCCAGTTGGGTGCAGTAGAGACTCGAGTTGATGGTAGCATGATCTGGAAGCAGTTCACGGAAAACGACGCCCTTGCTGTCCCACCAAATAGACAACATCACCTTCTTCTCGTGAAGTTCTCCTTTGGGATCCGGTTGTGCTGCTTCTCCTTCTGGGACCCACTGGCGCTTTCTTGTATGATTGACATAGAGTACCCACTTCTCATCTCCAGTGGTAATATCCTTGATCCAATCGGTCCTTCTTTTTCTAGTGAGGAGAGAAAGTGCAAGGTCACATCGAACACTTTTCTGGTCGTCGGTCAATTCGTGGGGAACAACTTGTCCAAATTTTGGAGCCATTCCCAGGCTGTGGAGGTGACGGAAGGTGGTGGTACTACTTAGACCTATACTCGAAGAAATGTCACGGACACTTGCTCTCGGCTCTCTCTTCATCTCGTCCGAGATATCACCATCAATATCTGAACGAGGGCGCCCGGAGCGAGGTTTGTCATTCAAATCAAAACTCCCTTCTTGAAACTTTTTGAACCAGTTCTTGATGGTGTTAAGACTGATGATGTCTTCGCCTAATACTGTGCATAAATTTCGTCGAGCTTCGCCACTTGTATGGCCCTGCAGATATTCATACAAAAAGAGTGCTCGAAGTGCGTGGTGATCTTGGAGCAATTGCTCGGCCATTATTGAACTACCTATAATCTAATTTAATGTGGAGAACATACTGAATATACCATGCAAAAATAAAAAAAAGAAATTGAAAAAAATCAATTTTAGGATGAGCAATGAAAAAAAGAAAAAAGTGTCAAAGACTTATGGAACAACCTAATACAACCTGAGTGTGCTGCAATGATTCATTTTCAAAATAAATTGAAGTAGCCGAAGAATGATCGGATAGTTAACTGAAATCGGCTATAAAATTCTTAAATAACAGTGAAATTTTCCAAGATACAACCTGTAAGTGCTGCCATGATTCATTTTCAAAATAAATTGAAGTAGCCGAAGAATGATCGGATAGTTAACTGAAATCGGCTATAAAATTCTTAAATAACGG
>GL379893.1:259977-335825 GCA_000143925.2 Caenorhabditis brenneri | reverse complement strand
TGTAAAGTATATAACAGAACTTTGTTGCCATCTGATAAGAGAGGTCAAAAGTCTGAACAAACAAAAATTGGTATAAGGAAATATATAGTGAAAGGCTTCAAGAACTCTAAACTTTATTGAAAAAACAGAGAAAAAACAAGAAAAAATATATTAAAAACAGGTGAATTTGTGAAAAATTGAAGAACCGAGAGCTTCCGACTTTCATTTGAATGTGCTGCATATTCAGGACAGTATATCTCAGTTGTCTTTAGAGCTATAAAAATTTAGTCAATTACCAAAATATTTATCAAAAAATTTCCAACATTTCATTAGTTGAACACTTTTTGATAACTCTAAAGACAACTCTGTAAATCCAGGAAAATCTCCACTGGCACCGCAATAACGCACGGTTTCGACGAGATCCGTCTAACCGCCACCAACATCAAAGAAGA
The DNA here is from genome assembly GCA_000143925.2 of Caenorhabditis brenneri. NCBI lineage: Eukaryota > Metazoa > Nematoda > Chromadorea > Rhabditida > Rhabditidae > Caenorhabditis > Caenorhabditis brenneri. The sequence continues at coordinate 335,394 of GL379893.1, read as the reverse complement.
AGATTCGTGTCACGTGTTAATCGAGATCCATGCTCTGGAATATTTCCCAAAACGAATGATGTTCTGGCATGTGTTCGACACACAACGCAACTCATTCTGTATTCCATTGCCGAGCACAGTTGTACTGTAAGTCTTAAAAAGGAAAACAAGTAATCTTGATTTATGAGAAATTATAGAAATAATGACACTATTCCTGCTCCAATGGAAGGAAAACTTCAACGGGGAAGACCCACAGGATCATGGATCAGAATCGCATTGGATCCGAAGATTTGGAGATATCAGAACTGGCAATTTCCATTTGCAGATTTGATTCTGAAAGTTGGGAATGAAGAGTTGTATGTGAATAAGAGGGTGAGTCTAGATTTCCAGATGTCAGTGAATTCTTCTGGACTTTCAGATCCTCGCCGGTGGAAGCCGATTCTTCAAGTACATATTGATGAGAGGTCGGGAAAAAACGATAAAACGTCATGAAGTGTTGTATGTGAAGGATGTGACTTTTGAAGATTTGTATGATTTGGTTGGGAATATTTATCATGGATGGACGTTTTATTGTAAGTTACATTGTTTTAGAGCGGTACATCTCGGTTGTCTTTGAATGGCAAATACTCAACTGCTATATCTCAACTGCTATTGGGGTGATTAACTGCTATAGCTATTGTCTCAACTGCTATGAATCAACTGCTGTAGCCATAGCAGTTGAGACAATAGCCATAGCAGTTGATCACCCCATAGCAGTTGAGGCAATAGCTATAGCAGTTGAGACGCTACCTTTTTACCTTTTTTGATAGCTTCGAAGCCAACCACCAAAATTTGCTGCTCTGAACATTATTAAAAAAAAGAATATCTCGATAAAAACCTTCCTTTATTCTAGACGAACGAGAAAAACAACTGAACATCGTAGCTGAACAATTTGGTGTTCATATGGAGTCAAACATCCACAACAGTTTTGAGGGAAGAGCCGCATTGGAGTTGGAAGTTCGAAATTTCATTGACAACAACCTATCACAACCTCTAGCCGAATGCCATATTGACCGAGAAACTGTTCATCAGAACTATGTGAAGTCTTTTGGGGTGAGTGGTTTATGATTAAAATAGTCTAATTATTATGATACTTCCAGCCAACGTTTGATAGATTATGGCCGCCTACTCAAAGAAGACGCCCCATTTGTTCGACATTCCAACCAACTCCGCTTCCTTATGCAGGTCCTGAAGTGGAACGACCCACTTTACTGCAATTCCAAATACCACCTGTGCCACAAAGTGGACCTTTAGAATTGCATGTTGATGATGGAGATGATCCAGGACATGATAGTAATGTTGATTCGGATTCTGATGAATCAGAGGTTGCTGCTTTGATTGATGTAGATGAAACAAATGATCCAGATGATCCTAATAATGATCGAAGGGAGACTGAAGTCATGAAGTTGATGATGCCAAAGTTCGTTGGATGTCAGGAATTTGAGTATAAGGATGGAAGAATGTCATATAAAGTTTCATCGGATTACGAACCTGGGAAAGTGAATCGTTATCAATTCGGAGAGAACTTTTCGATTCAAACATGCTTTGGGAATTGGGATTTTTACTTGTATCCAAAAATGATCAACTCTGAGAAATATCTGGCACTTGGGATTTATGGAACAAGAATCCCCGATCGATTTGTAAACCATATGATTTTCGACTTTGAAATTGAGTGTTGGAATCAGAAGCCAATCAGAAAACGAGTGGAGAAATGGATATCACCAGAAACCAATACAATCGGATATCCAAACTTTCTGCCATGGCAAGACGTCGAAAAAAGCATCAATAAAGCGGGAGAACTGCTTTTTGATTTCACAATTTCTGCGAGTTTGAGGTGTCATCGGATAGTTCCGGAACTGGATCATTGTATGTTTCCCGGGAAGAAAGATGTGTTCGTGAAGATTGAAGATGGTATTTATCCGGTTTCTAGAGATGTAAGTTCTTGATAATGATGCTCCAACAAAAAAAAAGTTTCCAGGTGCTCTCCGAAGCTTCCCCGGTGCTCAAAGAAATGTTCGATGAGCCAGTATTTTTCAGCAGAAGAAATATTTTCAACCTAACCGGAATCACTCTTCGGCAGTTCCTGATTTTAATGGATTACATCTACAACCGGAAGTCAACTCTGTCAAGAACCGAGTACTACACCATTATGGTTCAAGCGCAACGCTTCAAAATGGACGACGTCATCGAACAACTCGGACGGGAACTTGTATATAAGAAGAACCTCCTTGACGAGGAAGCGTTCCTTTATGCTCAAGAGTTCGGGTTGAAACATTTTATGGTGAGTTTTACATACAAAATGAAACTAAAAAATATATTATTTTTAGTACAAACACTACTCCAACCAATGTACTTATGATGAGGGTGTCAGCGGACCATTCGTACGGGAACCCGAATAGATTTTGCTCAATCTCTCCTTCAAATCTCACGCTTTATCATTTTTCTGTTGTGTTTTTTCTCTGACATTCCGACCCATGACCACGTTTTGCCCCCATTCTTGAAGCTTTAATAAATATAATCAATTTTTGTAATTCGAAGTCATTATTTGAAACCATCCCAAGAATTCCGACACAAATCAGATTGACCGTTGCTATCAAATAATCAAATAAGAAAATGACCAAGAATGACACGCCTTCCAATTTGGAATTAATTGGAGCTGATCACAAGGTGAGCCATCATTCCAGAGGAGAACTCAACCTAAAAATGTTTTCTCGGTTCAGTTCAGCACGTGGATTCCGTTGAATGAAATAGCAAGGGGCGATGTCAGTGTGGTGTTCAAGGTGACTGATATGGATGAGAAGATTGAGGCGGCAATGAAGGTAAAAGACTAGAATAAATGGGGATTAAAAATAATGATTTTAAGGTCGAACGTCTCAAAAAAGAGACCAAAAAGCACATTGAAAGAGAAGTCCTCGAAGCGTTTCGTGACAGTCATTACTCTCTTCACCTCATCGACTACTCGTTTGTCTATCCATTTCGGATTACAGTAATGTCTCTGGCTGGACCGAATTTGTCTTATATCAAGGAATTGGTAACTTATATTTTATGAACTCAGAGAATTTTTGGCAAGTTGTCGCGCTGTTCTTCGAAACTGTGACGTTTCACAACTTTGACATTCTGAAACCCGTTATTATGACCGAACGAAAGGGGTCACGGGTAAAATTCAAAACGGTCCGAACACCGAAAATGATCAGATTTTGGTAACAAAAATTTGAAAACTTTCCTCTACGCCTAGCCCGGTTTCGAGCTGGTTTCAGAATGTCAGAGTTGCAAAACGTCACAGTGGAGCCGCCGATGACATCTTGTCTGTATGTCTAGCGGTATTTCTTTTTCATTGTGGCATGTGCTCAAGGAATATTGGGCGGAAAGCGACAATTTGACGATTTTCCAGATAGCCCATTTTTACAAGCAAAATTCGAATATTTCAGATGCACAACAAATTCAGTGACTCCACCATCATCCGCCTCGCGATTCGTACTCTGATGGCTCTCAAGGATCTTCATGAGCATGGGTTTATCCATCGAGACCTTGAACCTGGAAACATTGCACTATCGGTTTGCAAAGCATCCCGCCATGTTTATCTTCTCGACTTCGGAGAAGCTAGACAGTATGCTCGATGTGAAAATGGAAAATGGATTCTGCGATCGCCACGTCCAAAGATTCCATTCCGCGGAACGGTCCAATACTGTTCTCCCACAATGCATGACAATATGGAGCAAGGAAGAGTCGATGATCTCTGGATGTGGTTGTACATCTTCTGCGAGATGCGTGTCTATCTTCCATGGACTGATTCCACAATGCTGTTCAAGTATGGACCGAGGAAAAGGAACTTGTTGGATGAGGTCTTGAATTCTGATCCGTGAGTGTTCTTAGTTAGGACCAACCCAATCTCTTGTGTTTTAGGTTGCTCACCACCTTCATCCCAATTGTCAAAATTATGAAGGCCACAAAGTTTGCGGATCGTCCAGACTACTTCAAAATCTATGAGATCCTTGCAAACAAGTTGAATTCGATGGGAGCAAAATGGACGGATTCCATGGATTACGACCTAATCACTGAAAGAAATCCGTGTTTCTCCAAGAACCTGGATAGCGAGGAGAAGATGACAGAGGAGCAGATCACAGCGGTATTTCAGGAGGTGGTGGTTCCAGGTGGTCTTCAGTATGTGCTGGATCCCAAAGTTCCATTTTATCAGACGGAGAAGGAGTTGAAGAGGAAGCTGGAAAAGGAAAGAGAGGAGAAGAGGGAAAAGGAGAGGGAACTTGAAAAGGAGAAGGAAAAGGAAAAGGAACTTTTGAAAGAAAAGGAGAAAGAAAAAGAGAAAGAAAAAGAGAAAGAGAAAGAGAAAGAAAAGGAGAAGGAGAAGCATCGGGAGAAGGAAAAGGAAGCTGTAAAAGAGAAGGAGAAGAATAAGGAGAAAGAAAAAATAGTCACCCGTAAATCCAACAAATCCAAGGAAGTTGTCAAAAGAGTAAGTTCCTAATCACCCCACAAGACACAGACCCTTATATTCAGATCGGATCCGCTGAAAAAACCACCGAAAGAACCGCCGACACCCCCAGCAAAAATGTGGATATGAAGAGCAAGCAGAAGAAAACTGTAGTCGTCCCACCGAAAACTAAAAATGCAAAGACTAGCTCGACAAGTTCCGCAAGTCGTCAAACCTCTCCGACCCAGGAGAATAAAGCCCCGCCCCTACCGCCACGTACTCTGATCAAGAAGAAGGCGGCGATGGCTCCAACTAAGCTGAAAGTCAAGTAGACTTTATTGATTGAATAAATTATTGAGAAGAGATTATTCTTGCTTTTCGCTTTTAGGACTTTGTTGCGGTGGAATGTTGAAAATTGGAACGGTCCATGTAAGAGGGGGATAACGGAAGTAGAGGTACATGGTGAAGGCGCTGGTGAGGAGACCCGCGATGTTGGCGATCTGAAATTTATTTTTTTTTCATTTTGCACTTATCCTTTGGGGGCTGAGAGAAAAACCACCAACCGCAATGAACTTATTCCCAGTGACAACTCCAAAAATGAACCATTGTGCCATCAAGGTGGCAACTGCGAACTGCATAACTGCGGGGATGTATTCAGTGGTTCCCATTTTGATGGCTCTTCTCTAAAAATTTGTTTTCAAAGAATCTTCAGGTTTTTGTTTAGCTAACAATCTCATAAATTCTTCCTCCTAACCCCAGAATCTGGGCTCCTGCCGCCACAGTTCCCATCGCTGCGCTCATATCTTCTGGATCATGCGCATCCACATAATAGAAGGCGCATTGAACAATGAACGCTGCACCGATGAGTTGACCAATAAGATATTTCTAAAAGATGACATCAACTATTTTTCGGGGTGTTATCAGTGTATATAAATCACAGTTTATATGATCAGACTGATAAGACATCATATGAAAAGTGACGCATAGAAGGCTGTCGAAATGGCGGCCGCGGCCGGAATCGGTTTTTCGGATTTTGTTATTCAACTGCTCGGAAATTACGGCGGCTTAGCGGCCATGGTAGAGGGACCAAAGTTTAGTATGTTTATAACATGATGCCGACCATGGCCTTCTACGGCCTTCCACTGCTTCGGGCCGCGGCCGCCATTTTGACAGCCTCAGACACAAACCCTTTTCGGTTGGTAGTAGGCATAAACGGAAATGTAGAAACTGAGAAATGTCAAGTTCAGAGTGTTGATTAGGACATTAGACCAATCGTTGTTCATCAATGCATGACGAAGCCAGAAGGATTGGCTGGAAAAATGGAGAAAGTCAGGAATCGCATTTTTTTTTGGATTTTTGAAATCCAAAAATCCAGGAAGAACTCACATAATCCCGGGAATAATCAGAACAACTGAACTGAATCCTTCTGCTGTTCCTCGTTTCCTCCAATCCAACACCAAATAGATAGGCAAGAATAGAAATGAAACAGAGAATAATCCAAGCCAAGCAGTGTACAGTTTCAGGAACATTCTGCAAAAAAACTAGAAGAATAAACCAAAATTTAGTTCTTATATACCACAATTCAAGACACAATTGTGTTCTTATCTCTTTTTGTTTCTATGATTTTTGAGGGAGATAGGCAAGAAAAGGGCAAGAAAAAACGGTTTGTTTAGAGGAATAGACGGTGAAGAAAGGCTGTAGGTTTACTATGTCACAAACCATAAAACCGACACATCCAGTACTTTTTGACGGAGAGGGGGAAGGTTGTGAAATTGAGTGATCAGTGGTCAAATATTGGATCATTTTGCATCACTCTGAGAGATTGGAGCTGATGTTTATTGTATAAAAGGGACTGGGGAAAACACCTTGATAAGAAATGTTTCAGATCAAGTTTTTGTTTTTCTTTTTATCTTCGTGAAATCTCAAAAAAAGGAGAGACAAAAATGTGAAGGTTTGACAATCGAGCGTTTCTTTTATAGTGCTGAAACTACAGTAAGACGATCATAAAACTATAATCGAATCTGCAAAGATGAAATATAGGGATGGGAAAACCAAAATAAAAGTTATTGCCATGGGAAACTGTGTGCATCATCAAAAAGAAAGGGGAATCAAGAAAACAAATATGGGATGTTTAGAGCCAAGTTTGAATCAAGACACCTTTCAGAAGTTTTTGGATCATTAAAAAAAAGAAGGATCACTGATAATTAGAACTTGGAGTTTCAGATACTGCTCAAGCAATATTTTTACCAGAGCTGTGCGGAATTCCGACTTCTGGGTGTTTTTTCACTTCCGACTTCCGACTTCCAGCTTACCTTTTCAAAATTTTTACTTCTGCACAGCTCTGGTTTTTACTTCAAACACTATTGCTTTACCGATTACTGTACCAAGTTGGAAATTCATCCTAGATATTTGAACGTCTGATAATTATCATGATTCATCATGCTTTTTCAAAGACGCATATTCTTCCATTCTTTCGCTTTTTTCCAGGAGAACCTCCCAATAGTCCTCCACGATGTTCTTGTCAGATATTCAAAAATCCAAAATTTGGATTCCCTAAAAAAACAAAATCTGTTTTATAAAATTCAACACCTGTACTAGCACGTGCTCAATAAGAATATGATATTCCAAATATCTTTTTTCTTCTTACCCATACCCGTACACTATACAAATACATTCAAATCGGTGGTGTCCTACTACAATTGCTTCATGAAAATCTGTATAGAAGCTGGCACCAAAGATACGATTATCACAGGATTACAAACAGGACCATAGTACAAAAACTCAATTTGTATTCCATACTGCTCAGAGTCGGAATCGGATTTATGTGAAGATTGAGATGAAGGTGCTGGAGGACTAGTGGTCTAGAAGAGCCAGAAGTGCCAGAAAAATGCTATGTTTCCAGAAGTACATTGAGTATTAAAAGTACATTCAATTTGCGTTAATTCCGAGTACATCCGTTTCTAATCTTCTCAACTCTTCTCTCCAGCGAAAACCAAACCAATGACGTCATTCAAATTGAAACAGCTGACGACATGCGGTTCTCACCCAATTTCTTTTCTGTAGTATCCATCTTCTATTATCTTGTAGGTGCATCTAAAAGCAGTTTCACCAAATCTAGAGCCATCTTAAAGTTCAACTAGAGATCCAAACATTGAGAGCGGACTCAAAACAAATCTCTTTGAAAATCCAAGAAGCGTGAAGACATAATTCCCCTCTCCTCCCTACATTTACACCTCCTCTCCCCTTCCCCCTTCTGTTTCGAAGCTCCTGTGGGTGGCCGATGAGATGGCCGTTCTCTGGGTATCTTCTCTCTATTCATTGTAAACAACAACTTGTACTTTCTCCGTCTCCATCTCGCTTCTTTCTCTCATCTAACCGAACACATTCAATTCGCTTTTTTTCACTCGTTTAACATGAAGCCGTCTACCAAATCTCCTAATATTCGTGTGCAATTATTCAATAGAAAAGGAGGTCTGAACAAGTCTCAGATTGTTGAAAGGAATGGGCATCGATGGTGAGGATTTTTTGGATTATAAAAATTGAAAAATGTAAAATAAGGAAATGAATTATCTCGATAATCATAGGACCAGGGTTCCAAGAAGTTAAGGAGTTTTTGCTTTTTCCAGGGAGCTCTCCCAGAAATTCACAGAATCCCATGGAATTCCTGCAATTGACTTCCAAATCAAATGCCTGGATCTTCGGGAAGATGAGTTCATGTGGATGACAATTCACTTCTTCAACATGGTCAAAACGACATCTCAAAAGTTTGATCATATATTTGACAGGGAGAGGAGCACATTCTGTTTTCGACGAATAGTGACGTAAGTCTCTTTTTTTTTGGAATCTTCGAAACTTCTAGAAAAATTCTAGTGGAATTCGCTCCGTGAGATCTGAAGATGGCTCAATAGTCACCAATTTTCCAATTGACCGATGCTTAAAGTACAACGAGGTCGGAGAGAATTATGATGCCTCCGAGCAGATCAAATGGCCATACAGTAACCCCCTACTGTGGTGCGTACAGGAAGATGGAACAGTTGATTGCAGGCCTTATAAATATTGGTGAGGCCTCTTTCTCCAAACAGGTTATATTCCAAAAAAATATATTCAGCCACTACAAATTCGACGTTGGTCTTTCCTTGGTCCATGTCCTGACTTTTGATTCGCCGCCCCCAAGAAATGCTCCAAAGTGGCCAAAAAGTCAGAAACTTCCCGTGCAGATCGAGTTCTTCCTACCGGTCTGGCCTACAATAGACGAGCATTTGGAGAAGTTCAGAACGAAGTTTGTATCCGCCAAAGAGTTTCTGGATCTGTACGATATTCTGGGGATCTATTACCATCATTGGAGGTTTTCAGGTAACTTTTCATGGTGGGTTTTTTCCCATAAGAGTAAGGTTTCAGAACAAAAAACGGCAGAACTGAATCAGCTAGCCATCGATCTCGGGTTCTATTCTCTTCTGAGTTATAAGGAGAACTTCTTCAACGCAGTGAGATTTGGGAATGTAGCAAATATTGTGGAGACAAAACGGAAGAGGAAAAGTAAGAAGTTGAAGAAACTGGAAAAATTCGAAAGAGAAGAAGAAACAAAAACCTATGAGAGACATTGGAAGGTGACCAGGATGCCATTGATAGCAGCGGATCCGAATGTCTACTCGATAGAACTGGAGAATGATATGGAGTGGTTGGTCCTTTTTTTTAACCAAAAATCAATAAATTTGTTTTCCAGGAACGTCAGCTTCTTCCTTTCCACACTCCACAACCTTCAATTCATCTCCATTGGCAGTGTACTTGTTGGAAACCTTGAAAACTCGATCTACAAATGCACAATGAAAATCGCATTGCTCTCAGAAACCGGTGAAACGGTTACCAGTCAATCTGCTTATCGAACACTGACAAAAAGTCAGAATACAATTTGTATCCCAACATTTTGTATGAAGCAAGAAGCGGATACCTGTAATCGGAATGGGCTCAGGTTTAGAGTTAAACTTGAGATGCGGAAAGTGAAAGAATGGATTTATGATGAAGGAGATGATGAATCGGATGTGGAGATGCCTGGGGAAAACGATTTGCTGCTGAAGATGGGTGGAAAACGTATCGCTGTGAATAGAAATGTAGGTTTTCAAGACGACTATGTTTCGAGCGGCATATCTCAATTGCTTTTGGAGTTATCAGAAAAGTGTCAACTACAAACATGTTCATAATTATAAACTGAGCAAGTTTAAAGTTAATCACTTTTTTCTATATCTAACAGTAACTGAGATATAACGCTTTGAAGCCAAGGTGGCAGAGGACGGGAGAACAGGCAGGCAGCTAGACAGTCTAGCTGTCTGCGTCTTTCTCTCTCTCTCTCTCTCTCTCTCTCTCTCTCTTTTTCCGCTTTCTGGAATCAAAAAATTCTAAGCCTTTTTCGAGCTTGGACAATTCCTAATTCGTCAATTAGCAAGAAGAGAGTGCAGACAACTAGACAGTCTAGCTGTCTATGTCTACGGTGTACCTCTTCTATAATTCTGTATATTTCAGTTCCTGGCCCACCGTATTCGCTACTTTGCCGTAGTCTTCTTCAGTGAACACTTCCAAAAATTAGACACGGAAGAAGTAGAAATTATCTCTGAAACTGGGGTGAAGAGCAGTGCAATGTTGCACTTTCTGGATGCTCTTTATCATGGAACCAAGCAATTTCATAGTGAGTTTTCCAAGAAAAATAAGCTGATGAACTTTTGAAAATTACAGTTTCCCAATTCTACCCGGTGCTCCGTTTAGCAGACAAGTGGATCTGCAATGGAGTTCTTCGGATGATTGAGAAAGCAGTGAAGAGTACAGAGTGCAAATCGATCAATAAGGAGAAACTAGACAAGAGATTCAATTTGAATATTTTCCCACCTACTCCAATTCTGATTCCGATTCCCAAGGATGCTCCAGAAGAAAACAACAATAAACGGGAAGCAGAATCCACAATGACAGAATCATCTAGTAAGAAACCACGGGTTGAAACCAATAATTAAAAGTTGTCATTTCATTATTTATCATACAATTCAGGAAAACAAAACTTTTTATGTACATACATATTCAAATCGTCTCTATAAAGATTTTCTAACAAATCCATCTTCGGCTTCATGCTCTCTTCCTTTCACAAAACAGAACCATGTGGCATGTTTGTAGGCGGGTAGGATCAGAAGGAGGTAGAGGACAAGGTTGAGGCAGACGTGTTTCGAGCAACCACGGCATTTGAAGAATACTGCGAGGGGCTGAAATTGTTTTATGGTTTTTAGGAGATATTCTGGGAAAGTTGCTTGTTCTATTACCCTTACAAGGGAATTTTTTCCATACTTGCAAAAATTGGGGGTCTTAACACTGAAAAAAAATTATGTTGCTGTAACCCGGAACGCTGCAAGTATGATTTTTTTTCACATGGGTTGGGAATTTTCTATAAATTCTTGGTCTGAAAGTAGAGGCTTCTGTGAGTTCATTCTGAAATTTTCATCCCTCACTGGAGCCTGAGAGTCTGAAAATTTCAACCTGAAATTGCCACGTCGACAATGCGTAGGGGGCGGGCCAGATTTTCAGATGAAGATTTCCAGACTCGCAAGTTTCAGTGCGGACTAAAAATTTCAGAACCCACTCACAGAAGCACCTACTTTCAGACCACCAATTTATAGAAAATTCCTAACCCATGTAAGGAAAAAGTTCCCTTGTTGGAGCCCAAACTAGATAGAAACTCACCGGCAACAAAACCATCAGAATAATCATGACAATCCTGTCATTATCCGTCTCCAAATACACTGCCTTCTGTTGCTCTGGAACTGCCACCGTCATTGTTACCTCCGGCATTTCGTAAAATTCTAAGCACAAGGTATGAGAACAAAGAATCCAGGGAAACAGGAATCACCTGGCATTTTTATATTTGCTCCATTCTGTCTCCTCCTTAATCTTGTATTTGCCGATGGGTATGCCCTCCCTCTCAAGATCAAAATGTTAGTTTAGTTTTTACTGATGTCGATTTGGAATGAACATTGACTCTGGGGTTGTTTAATTGATGTTTGCAGGAGGTTTGACGAAATGCGAAGAAGAATGAAAAAATGGGAAAGACTAAAAAGAGTTCGAAGTCAACTATAAATCAGAAAAGTGTTGCAAAGACAAAAAATGACTCGTTCGGAAAATAAAGTGATGTTTTATTCAATTGGAGCACAAAACATAAAATTCATATTGGTCGGAAGCCCCGTAAATGGTCATATCAAGATCACAAAAATTATCACAATTAGTGGGAAATCACAGAAGGTGATTCAATAATTTGTTATCTTTATTGGTCAAGGATCAATCGGAAATTGTTAAACTTTTTGAGAATGACGATCAAAAAGTCAAAATGTTCAAGTTGGAGCATCATTCCATTTAGAATCAGAAAAACCAGACACTCTGCGTCTCTGCGTCTCTCTGTCTAGAGTAGTTTACTACGGCTTATTCAAATCAGTATATCTTGGTTGCTTTTGAATATTACAAAAATTGGTCAACTAAAAAATAGTTTGACTTTACATTTCAAGCATTTTATCAGTAGAATACTTTTTGATAGCTCTAAAGACAGCCGAGATATGCTACTTTGAAAGGGCAGTACTGGATGCAGGGCGTACATAGTACTGTATGTTCAGAGCAGTATATCTCGGTTGTCTTTGTGGTTATCAAAAAGTGGTCAACTAGAGAAATATTGAGCAAAAAATTATGAACATTTTACTAGTCAAAAACTTTTTTGTAGCTCCAAAGATAACCGAGATATACTGCTCTGAACATAGACTACAAGGTGGATTTCTGTTACAGGATTTGGCTTTCTCAGTACTGCATGTTCAGAGCAGTATATCTCAGTTGTCTTTGAAGTTATCAAAGTTTAATTTACTAAAGAAATGTTCATCAATACATTCTCAATATTTTATTAGTTGGAAACTTTTTGATAGCTCTAAAGACAACCGAGATACTGCTTTGAACGCTTCTCCTTGAGTCTGAATTCTGATTCTCTAGTTGATTTTTGCCAACAATCATCATCTTCTGAATATTTTGCTTCCATTTCTCTTTTGAAGAAAATCTAAACCACATTTCCTACATACTTTTTTCCCGTTCCCTTCTTCTCCTATTATTTTTCCATTTCCGGCTCCCCTTCCGTTCCCCCGTTACCACCCTTCAAACACACTTGATTCATGGCTCCTCACCACTCACTTCATCTGAGGACAACCACCAAATGACCTAATTTCCCCTTCTTCTCCTCCATTTAATGCTTCTTCTGCGTCTCCGCATGCTATCGATTCTCCTCCATCTCTTGCCCTGGCCGGTGGTCAGTGCGGAAAGTGAATTGGCCGAATGAAGGGGACTAAGATTCCGGCTGGTGACGGCCACCGGAATTGAATCTTTCTTCGGATTTCCTGAATTGAATACATATGATTTTGAGGTTTTTAGCTAAAAATTTCAAAAAATAAGCTTCTTTTCGATAATTCTTTTCGACATTGTCGATATTTCGACAATGAAAATTCCCGCTAAACTTCTTGTGTTTTCAGAATGGGTGACGAATCGGCAGGGATTTTGACAAAAAAGGAAAAGCCAGAAGAAGTCATCGTGTCGTTCTGTCCCGTAAACGGCAAATTTCAATGCTTTCTTTTCAAACAGCCAGGTTTCCTGCCGAATCATGAGCAGAGATTCAAAATGGATTCGTTTACCTGGTAAGTTTCCCCTTTATTAATGAATCTGAAATACTTTTGAAGGTCCATCATGCCATACAAATACGAAAGAGATGGAAAACTGGGAGTTGACATCATCATAAATGTCTATGGAGTTACACCGGGAACATTTTTGTTTACCGAGTTTACCCTTCATCAACCGGGAACTGAGAAACAACGATTTGAACATGTTTTCGACTACAATAGAAACTCGTTTATCTACAGGAGAGCATTAACGTAGGCTTTTTTGCTTTTTGGGGGAAGAGCTCCTAATATGAAAAATGATTTCAGAATTCCAAAAGCCTGTGATCTCGCTTCTAGCTACTCACACTTTCGATTCTTGAGAGATCGAGAGGACGATGAGCCAAATGATGGAGAAGAGGCAAAGAACTGGAAGAGGGAGCTGCCGTGCGAGTGGATGCATGATGGGGAGCACTATTCTCCGAAAACCGATCATTCACAGTTTTTAAATGATCTTTATGTAATGTGAGTGTTTTTAAGGGCAAGTTGCCTTGCAGCTTGCCGCTGACAAGAGAGAATAAATCGGCAAGTTATCTGCAAGAACGGCAGTAACTTGCAAAAATGGCAACTTGCCGCCGGCAACAAGCATAGGGCAAGCTGCCGTTTGCCCTTGTACTTATACCACAATAAAACAGCTAGACATGCTGACAAACAGACACTGAGCATCAGAAAAAACACAACCAGCATCCTATTTCCAGGGAAGACTGCAAAATGTCCTTTGTCTACTACTTCACCGTTGAAGCCGTCCAAAAGATGACCTTCCGACCACCTCAAAAAGCCATAGTCTGGCCAAAAGCCTCAATCACCGCGAGGTATCTAAATGGAAGATCGATAGCAGTGGATGGAAGCTGGTTCTCCAATTGGCCTGGATTCAAGAAATTCATGCATAATGTGGACCTGCTATCCCCGGAGGACTTTGAAGACTTTATGGATATTCTCGGAGTTTATTATCATTCGTGGAGCATTTCTCGTGAGTAGAACTTGTTGGATCAGAAAAAAAGAATAGAAGTTTGCAGACCACAAAATTCAAGATCTTGTGAGAGTTGCCGAGAAGTTTGGCTTCTATGATTTTCCACAAAGTCAATTGATGGTTGGAAATGTGGATGTCTATTTTAGCTCGATGAGATCTGTGATTTTTGCATCGCCTAATCATCCGCTATTGGTAAGGCACTATTGGTGAGACTTTTTTTCATCGAAAATTGACGATTCTTCCAGAAAAACACTCACAAAGCCAGTGATCAAATCATCTCAAAGTTCGGTCACAGTGAGAACTTTTCCTTCTCTCTCCGTCACATTTGGCACGACGACTACTCCGGACCGCCTGTATTCAAGTGCTACAAAACGCAGAATGGAATGGCCTGGTCTGTGAACATCCATAGGAAAACTTTCTCCAAGAAAGAGTATCTCTGTGTATCCCTCATGCTCAACGGACCGTACAAAGAGGATGAAAATCAGTTGTGGAGAGTGGAATTCTTGCCTGCAAAGCATTCAAGTATTGGGAAACTTCCGAAGAGAGAGCACACAAGAGTTTTGAATACGGTACAAAGGACGATCTGCTTCCCGACGTGCTGGCTTTGGGCAGATGTTGTGAAGGAAATGGGGAGGAATGGACCGTTCAACTTTTCGTTGAAGACTCAATTCAATACTTTGACTGGATGGAGATGGGATGCGGTGGCTGGGAATATTCCAGCCACAGGGGTTATCAATGGTCACTTGCAGGTTGGGAAACACCAATATGCGATTAATTTGGATGTGAGTTTCGAAAAATCTGGTGGTCTGAAATTAGATGCTTCTTTGAGTAAATTCTGAAATTTCTAGCCCTCACTGGAGCCTGGGAGTCTGGGAATCTTCATTTGAATTAGCTATGTCGACAGTGAATTGAACAAAAAGGGACGTGTTTAGATTTTCAGGCCCAGTGAGGGCTAGAAATTTCAGAATCCTCTCTCACAGAACTCTCTCACAGAATCTACTTTCAGACCAAGAACTCATAGGAAATTTCGTATCCATGTGAGAAAAAATGAGTTTAAACACAAGTGTAAAATCAGTGTGATGTTTGTGTAAGCTCAGTTTAAAATCCGTGTAATATCAGTGTAAATCTCAGCCTTCTCTTGAAATCCCAAGCTATTTCTCTAGTTTTTTTTTCCAAAAATTAAAGAACAACTTTCAGATGATCCAAGAACTGTGTGGAAAACTCCGTGATGAATGGGTTCCAATGAACGGGAAACAGAATTGCATGGAGTTGGATTTGGATCCCAGTGATGTCATGCACTTCTTGGATCATCTTTATCATTCCTCCAAGTTCTATACAGTGGATAAGTGGAAGCGAATTTTGAAAGTGGCACAGGCCACCCATTGTGATCCCGTAGTTGACCAGTTCGAGCGTGCTCTATTGAGAACAGAGGCTCAGAAAGTGAGGGATAAAACGTTCAATGACAACTATTCATTGGATTATTTGAGAGTGAGTTTTACTTGACACTTTGCAACTAGACGTTTCGCAACCGATAAAAATTGTCGTCAAAAATGATCAGTTTCTAGTTATCTTTTACCGGTTGCGAAATGTCTAGTTTCGAAATGTCACCGAGCCATAAATGAAAAATCAATAACTTTTCAGTTCAACATCGAAATGAGAGATCAATTCCAACTCCAAACCCTCGATGATTTCCTCAGAAGCCACCCGGATCCAATTATGAAACTGTTCGATAACGATAATTGTTATTCTTAGAAACCATTGTCAATTCTCTTTTTTAGTATTTCAAATTGATCGATCTCTCGTATCAATTCCATGCCAGATTTTCCACACATCTTGCTTTTCTTTTTAGAAATCTCACATCCCAAACATAATCTTTCTTCAAGCATTCCCAGTTTCAGTTTCATTCATAAAATAATTAATTTATTATCACTGTGAAGACGCTGACACCAAAACTAGGGTTGGCTGGCGGGGGATTCTGAAAAAAAAACCACCGTCTGTAAGAATTATATTTTTTACAGTAAGAATTTCCGAATGCTAGAGCAAAAATCTTCGGGCTTCCGCATCAGGGGGTAGATACGACTCGCAGTCAATCATATTCAAAATGAAACTGAATTCGATTTGCTTGTGATGTGTGTAGTATGGGAACAAAATATTTATAATGTGGCTAATGAGATGGAAAAAGAAACGGGGAAGTCTTGAAATAGAAGTCTTGAAATTCAAAATAACATTAATTAAATGTGAGCTCTGGTAATTTTCCGCATGCAAAACCACGATTGAGAGTTGAACAACTGGAAATTACCTTCGGTTTTTTGAAACTATAAAATTAAAAAAAATTACTCATAATCATCAGAATTTCCATGAGGATAGTCATACTCTGGATTCAATGCAGGGTCCCGAATCCACATTTGCACACAATTCCCACTCCAATCAGGTTGACTTGGATCCCAAGTGTAGCCGGAGTAGTTGGTCAAGTATGGATCGGTATGGTTGAATTGCTAGAGTTTTATCTTATTAGTTGGTGGGTCCTGTCTTAAATATACCTGTGGATTGGCTCCAGTACAGTAAGGAATATTCTCCCAGCCATCAAAATAACACTCAGGCCTCCGAGTTCCTGACACCCAGAAACCAGCGAATTTATTATAACCGGTGATTCTTGTTAGTGCCACTTCTGCAAAAATCAATTTTTTAAGGGAATCAAAATCCACTAAATAGAACTTACTAGCAACAAAATCCCTCTCCTCGATCGAATCTAAACCGGTCAGAGTTGCATTTTGGGTTTTACAAAATGCAAGTGCTGCTTCTTGAGTGTAAGATTCTGACCAAGCGTTTCCAAACACTCGAATACACCACTTGGTAGTTGGTCTTGTAAACATTCCCCAGTCATATTGGCAGCCAAGAGTTGCTGGAAAAATAGAGGTGTAATAGATAAAGAACTAGAAAGTAGTTCACCATTGTAGTGTATCTTCCAAGATGGTCCAGGTTCCGGAGTTATCACGTAAGAGGTGTTGGATTTACCAAAGGATACTGAGCCCTGGAAAATAGTTTTTCGATGTTTTTTTATGATGAAGCTGCTCTTGAATATGGTAGTTTACATGCAAAAGTGGTTCTTCAGGCTCAGGGCTTTATATTTCGGTTGTTAGAGATATCAAAGTACGGCCAACTGACAAAATGTCGAAATTGTAATAATAATCATTTCTTTTGTTAACCACTTCTTGAAATTTCTAAAGGCAATTGATATATACTGCATCGAACATGCAGTGTTGCTTGGGCTAGTTTTGTAAAAGAGGTCCATCCAGTTTAGAGTAGTATATCTCAGCTGTCTTTAGAAATATCAAGAACTTGTCAACTAACAAAATGTAGGAAATGTAATAGTGAACATTTCTTTAGTTGGTCACATTTTGGTAACTCTACCGCCAACCAAGTTAGACGGCTTGGAACATAAGGTGTTGTATGGGTCAGTTCTGTTACAGAGGTCCAAATGAATAAACCCTACTAAACTCTAGCGAAAAATGCAAACATGCCTATGAACTCATGAATTATTCAAAGATATTTTTGAGACTTTGCACAAAACCCCCACTCACATAATTTGGTGCATTTCCAAATGTTGGTGCATTATCCCCAATCGGACAATACCTCTTATCATCTACCACTTTGAAAGCCACCAACGAATTATTAGCGCTTGTAGTTTTTTCCACTTCAAACAACATATGTTTTGCGTAGAAAGAATAGCATTCGAGTGGAGTAGAAGAAGGAGAATAAGCAAACTAAAAAAATGCAATTACTAGATCCTAAAAAACGTTTCTTACCAGGCAAAATGGTAGATTGTAACAATGCATAACACATTTCTCCCATGATAAAACATTGAGAACACGATTATATCCTGTGTAGTTTGTAGGCTTTCCATAGGTAACTATCATAGTATATGGATATGAATATACTAATGAAAAGCTGAGAGAAGCTAAGAAGACGTGTTGCAACATCTAGACAAGAAGACTGAATGAATGAATGAAAAGGAAGAATAAATGTCAAGAGAGTCCAAATAAAATCTCATAAAAGGAATCTATGTTTTAATGCTTTTTGTGCTAGATTTGCGTGTAGTTTGCACTGCGGAAGTGAAATCGGCAATTTATTTTGTCTGAGAAATGTTTTATGCGAAGTTCAATAGTTATTATCAAGCTCCAACTGGGACCTGTGGCAATTTTCCGCAAGCGAATCCACGTAGATGATATCCGTTGTAATCCACCACATCACATCTGAAACCATATCTTTTCATTTTCAATTCCATTATCCTTAGCTGGTAGATACTCAAGTGCTATGAAGTGATCAAGTGCTTCATGCCAATTTTCCCAAATTTGGCTCTTGTGCTATGGATCAAGTGCTATTTTGGCCGTTTTTCTTGGCTCTGGTGCTACAATTTAGGACTTGGTAGCACAAGAGCCATTGCACAAGAACCATATTTGGGAAAATTGGCATATAGCACTTGATCACTTCATAGCACTTGAGAATTTGTCTTCTTAACTCCTTACAGAGCATCATCAGAGTTTCCATTCGCCTTCAGAGTATAATCATACTGTGGAAACTTTTCCTCGTTTCGAATCCACATCTGTATACAATTCTGCCACGCTCCTCCAGATGAATTACGATCGGGTTGCAATGGGTCCCAGGTGTAACCAGCGTAATTGGTCAGATAGAGGTCGTCATAGGCGAATTGCAGTGGATTAGTCCCAGTACAATATGAATAACTGGACCAATGATCCCCATAACACTCAGCTCTCCTGAATCCACCAACCCAAAATCCAGCAAACTCGGGGTAGCTGGGTCCCAGCATTGCTACTGCTGTGTCTGAAAATTCCTAAATGATTTGGATTCAATATTTGAAATAGTTACTGGCTATAAAATTTCTCTCCTCCATTGTTTCTAAGCCGGTCAAAGCTGAACCGACAGCTTGACAAACTGCTTGGGCCTGGTCGTGTGTGTAGGTGAGTGTCGCACCACCAAGAACCTGAATACACCATTTGGTAAGTGGTCTTGTGAACATTGTCCATCCGGCCTGACAAACTAGGGTAACTGGAAAAAGATCGATATGAAATGAATGGATGGAACTGATCATACCGTTATAATTGAGCTGCCAGGATGGACCAGCAGCTGGATTGATAGAGTAGGTGTAGTTGGCGAACTCATTTGGAGCAGAACCCTGAAAAAAAAGCTGTTAACCTAGCAACAAATTGGAATGATGGTCTGAGCATCTTCCCAAACTCCACCGAAACAGAAAGAGCTAACTCACATAACTAGGCCCATCTCCAAAAGTTGGTGGATTACTCCCAACTGGACAGGTATCTCCACTGTTTTCCACTTTGAAAGCAACCAGTAAATCATCGGACGCAACAAGTTTGTCTACTTGGAATATCTTGTTCACATTGTACAGCTTGCAGTTTATAGGGGTTCCGGGGGAAGCGGCAACCTGGAAATCAGCGGTTACGGTGAGACCTACCCAGTACTAATTGCAGTATATCTCGGTTGTCTTCGAAGATACATAGAAAGTTGTCAACTGATAAAATGTTTGGAATGTAATAATCAACAATTTTTCAGTTGATCACTTTTTGAAAATTTCAGAGACAGCCGAGGTATACTGCTCTAAACATGCATATGTGTATCTAATACACGATCTGCCTATACAGTACTGCCTATTCATTTTGGTTGTCTTACAAGGGAATATTTTTTTCACATAGGATATGAACTTTTTGTAAATTGGTTTTCTAAAATTAGATGCTTCTGTGAGTGTATTCTGAAGTTTCCAGCCCTCACTGGAGCCTGGGAGTCTGGAAATCTTTATCTGAATATCTGGTTTTGCCCCCTTATTTACAATGCATTATTGATGTGGCGATTTCAAATGGAGATTTCCAGACTCTCAGGATCCAGTGAGGGCTGGAATTTTCAGAATACACTCACAGAAGTATCTACTTCTAGACCATCAATTTATAAAAAATACCTAACCCATGGAAAAAAACATTCCCTTGTTAGAAAACTTTGAAAATTAACTACGCTTGTTGAACACTTTTTGATATCAGTGAAGACGAACGAGATATACTGCTCCAATCACAAAGTGTTGATTGAGCCTCTACTTTTACAAACTCACCACACAACTAGGTTGTAGATAACACTGAACCACACAATCATCCCAAGTAGTAGCGGAATGTGTGTTGTACCCTGTGTAGTTACTCGGCTTCCCGTAAGTAACTATCATTGACATTGGATATAAAGAGTATGTTGAAGAGAACAAGAAAACAAAAAGGAGCAACATGATGATGATGAGCGGGAAATGAATGGATTCGGGAGTCCGTTTAAAATTTTTTTATGTTTTTTTATTTCCGCCGCCCGGGAGACCAATGAATATATGTCTAGATGAGCCCCGCGGAGGTGGCACTCTTTATGTTTTGTAGTCATAAGGAATAAGAAAACATGAATATATAGACAGGAAACCGGAAGCACAACTAATTATTTTTTACAGAGAACATCTTCCATGTTCCAATCACTCCATTCCCATCACCATGTTCAAAACAGCCGTCGGCTACTTCTTCCTTCAACTATCGATTTTCGGACTTGTCATCAACTTCGGAGCGCTTTTCCCGCTTCGGAAAATAATGCGGAAAGGAGATCCACACTGTGTTTATCTCATCGCGGTTGTGACGATTTTGAATGATATGATCAATTTGATGGTGAATTGTTGTTATTTTGCTCCGACCATCATTGCAAGTGTAAGGATTTTTAGGGAAATTTGGTTGTTTCATTAGACGGGGACCTAGTGATCTTTGATTTTCCGAAGGTCGGCTGAACTTGAGCACATTTTGAGCAGACATTGGGAAGACTGCCCAAAAGCTTGCCTCATGCGGTTACATTAGCATTTTTGAAGAGGAAAGATCATGAGGATCGGGATGCTCTTTGAAAAATTAACTTGGCTGTTTCATTAGAATTGAGCCGGATGAACTCTGCCTTTGTGTGTGACTGAAATGACGAAATAGTGGTCATGAGCTGGGCTAGGAATGGGCAGAGCTGTCGAAAAGCGGCGGGATGTCTTCGATTGAAAAGTCAGCCTTGTAGAGCATGAAGAGCCCTGCACTTTGGTAAAATGACGGCTCGATTAAGTTATCCGCGGCCGACTTATAACAAAAAGGGGGCTGCGGCCGCGATTCTGAGAGCTCTGGGATTGTGCAGCTTCCCTCCCGATTACCCAAGCAGCAGAGCACTTGACACTAAAAAAAGCTGTAGAGCCCATAGTTTCAGGAACTAGTTTCTGAAGAGGAAAATCTCTTCAACTCCCTTCTTCTCTCCTTATTCCAGAACTACATCCTCGCCGACGCCCCTGACGCCTTCGGTCCTCTGCTAATGGCCAGTATTGCTCATTTCTCTTGGAACAACGGAATATTCCTAATGCTTCTCATGGTATTCAATCGTTTCATGTGCTTGGTCTTCGAGAAGAAGGAGGTGTTCACAAAACAACGAATTATTGGCTTCTGTGCTTTTTCTGCAATATTGTCAGGGGCCAAGATCTTGTTAGATATCTTTGTGTTGCCTTGCTGTGTGTGAGTTTCAAGAGGAAAAAAGGAGAACTATCCTAAATCTTGAATTGTTTTCAGAGTGCTAATGGATTTCGAAAAGTTTGGATTCTCGATCCCTAACCCCAATAACCAGACTGATTGGTCAGATTGGATCGATTCTCCCATAGAAATCTCAGTGTTCATGGTCACTCTTATTTGTTACATCATTGTAAGTGAAACGTCTAAAAAGCCCACTTTCATGAGTTTTAGGTCTTCATAAAATGCCGCATTACAGTAATCCATGTGGAAGAGACTCTGGATTCTAAGCACCAGAAGAAGGTCAAGGCTCGCGAAAGATCTATTGCAATGCAGTTCCTAACCATCTCAATTTTTTCCATGCTGAGTTCTGCATCCCTCAAATTAACTCCGATAATTTTCGGGCGAGATCATGTGGAAAGCAATATCATATCCCCAATTGTGTATGCAACGGGTTGTTGTGCCAATGCTTCTGTATTTCTTTTTATGAATGAGGAGGTAATAATCGGAAATTGAGTATAAAAAATATTATTTGTGAATGTTTACAGGTCAACGAGGATATAATGAAGAGGATCTTCAAAAACAATACGGTTCACTCAGGAGAAGGAGAAGGAGAAGGAAATCAAAATGTTGTTACTTTTGAGCAACCGGAGCTGATGTAACAGGATCTAATTATTGAATTACAGTACTTGAGAAATAAAATCCTAAACCAATCACCACACCTACAGTATCTTTTTCAAGTCTCCACCCCATTTTTATTTTTCAAGGTTCACCGAGGTTCTACGTCATCAACAACGAAACAATTATCTAAAAGTGATCTCCGCCTGGAATTGAACCTAGTCGTTTGATCTCAAAAGGAATCAGATAGAACAGGGTTGATCTTGAAGTTTTTCAGGATTTTGGATGTTTTGAATCAAATTTTAGAGACGTCTAACTAGTTACATTCTAGCTCATCCATAACTTTTCTATTTGATCTTTGTGGTTAACTATGGAGTGTTTTACTCACATGGGTTAGGAATTTTCTATAAATTTTTGCTCTGAAAGTAGATAGTCCTGTGAGTGGATTCTGAAATTTCCAGTCCTCACAAGAGCCTGAGAGTCTGGAATTCTTCATCTGAAAGCGCCAATGCATTGTAAATCAGCGGACGGGGTCTGCTATTCAGATTGCGATTTCCGGACTCACAGGCACCAGTGAGGGCTGGAAATTTCAGACACTTACAAAAACATCAACCTTTTGACTAACGATTTATATAAAATTCCTAACCCGTATGAAAAAAACATTCCATTGTAAGACAGGTACCGGAAAAAAATGTGATGGAGGGGACATCCAGTACTAAACATTCATAGCAGCATGGACCAAATTTGAATCATTCTTAACAAAACTTTAAAAATCTTCTCCCTAAATATCTTCCAAAATCTAAATTCTTACCTCGCCTGAAGCCTCGTGATGTGATCATTGTCCTACCTGAAGATCTACACCATTTTTCAATTACTCCGTGTTGTTTCAATGATCTGTTTACGTCGTTTTCTACTAGGAATCCACAGTTGTCTAGATGAGATAAAACTTGTTTGTTAGTTTAGAACATGCAAAACAATGCAGGCATAAGACAGAGCTGGCTCTACAGCATGCGAGTTTATTCCGGTGCAACCAAGGAACGAGCTAGCTGGCTCAACAATCATATATACTCAATATCTGAACAGGATAACTCTGAGCTTTACCGACATACAAACGTTTCCAGAATTCGAACCACTTCTGAGTGCACGATAAGGTCACTGTCTCTTAAAATCAAACAATTAAGGGAGGGTACTGTACTTTCCCTTCTTACGTCACTCCTTCACTCTACCTGTTTCAATGAAGTTTTGCAAAGAAAAAAGAAGTCTCCTTTTTCAAAAACCTTCAAGATCTCCGAAAAGATATCTAGTTTTCTCCTGCAAGCACAAACTAGGAAAATGAGAAGTTTGGCTGGCCATGATGATGTCATCAGAGACACCTACAAACAGAATCGTACTCGGAAAAGATACCAATCGAAGTGTGTTGTTTGTCTGTCCTTATTTCGGTTCTATCTGATTTGATGAAGGAGAATTTTTAAAAGGAAAAAATTGTTATTGAATGGGGTGTTATAGGTCATTAAGGGATCCAAAAGATCGAACAACGATTTGGTCAAGTAATGGAATTTAAAATGAAGCGTTCTATGTAGACTTGCAGTTCGAAGCTGAAATGGTTCCAACCGGAAAAAAATTTGACTGGACTAAACTATGAGCACCAGTGAATAAGCATGTATAAAGACAAACTAAATGTTTTGTCACAAGAATTTATGGAACGTAAGCAACGGATCTTCAAACCTGGAGACAGCCTATCTTGGTTGGCTTTGAAAAACTTAAAATGTGGTCAACTAGAAAAATATATGTGCCTCTATTCCCTAGACCAGGAAAATACCTACAAGTTCAGAGCAGTATATCTCGGTAGGTTTTAGATTTATCGAAATGAGGTCAACTAAAGAAACTTTTTTAAAAACATTTCAAGCATTCTTCCGATTGAAAACTTTTTGATAATTCTGAAGACAACCGAGATATGCAGCTCTAATTATACAGTACTCAATGAGCCTAAAGGATTGCCATACCCAGTACTACATGAATTCTATCTCGTTTGTCCTTAGAGTTATCAAAAAGTAGTCAACTAAAAAAATGTTCACAAGTTTATTTCAAACATTTTTTTAGTTGACCACTTTTCGATAACTATTGAGACAACTGAAATATACTGCTCTGAACATACAGTACTATTTTGCTCTTAAAACCTATTTCCTGTCTCGAAAGCACAGTTTTCGAAATGACTACATATTCTCATAATTCTCTTCCAGGAACTATATATTATCCGGTTTTATTTTTCCCGATTCTCAATAAATTTTTCTGTCTTGCGACCACACCATGCACTGAGAATCTCTTTCTTCCTCCTCCTCCAAAATTTATTTTCCGAATTTTAATTTCAAAAAACGATCGTCTAGATTTTATCAAGCATTGTATAGTCCCCTACTGTATCGTAATCTGCAGAATCTAGCCACCGAAAATATACTGCTGGAAAAAAAAGTTCCCCCCGCCTCACGGGTTTTTTTGTAAGAGAATGGGGATTTGTGAACAAAAAAACTAACGGGAATAAAAGGAACTTCAGTGGAGAGGAAATGGTCATATTCTATTCACAAAGCACAACTTTAAGGTGAAGAAGAAGAAGAAGAGATGTGTGCTGAAAACGGTTAGTTTATAAGATTTTGAAGTTTTCTAATGCTTTTCTTATTATCCTAATGTCCAATCGTATTCCAAAATTTAAAATTAAAAGCTAACAAGTTCCCAAGTTTTTTTACTAGGGAATGTTTTCCAATGTTATTTTTTCACATGGATTAGGAATTTTCTATAAATTGGCGGTCTGAAAGTAGATGTTCCTGTGAGTAGATTCTAAAATTTCCAACCCTCACTGGAGCCTGAGAGTCTGGAAATCTTATTCTAAAATTGCCGATGCATTATTAATAAGGGGGCTGGGCCAGATATTCAAATTGAGATTTCTAGACTCCCAAGCTCCAGTGAGAGCTGGTAGTTCTGGAATCCACTTGCAGAAGCATCTACTTTCAGACAAACAGTTTATAGAAATTTCTAACCCACCAGAGGAAAACATTCCTTACTAGTAGGCTATTAGTAATAGCAACTTGAAGCAGGTAAAGATTATTCTACAGAAAAATCAAAATATGTAGTACACCCTTTGTCGTAGGTTTGGATCAGCATATCTCAGTTTCCCTCAGCTATCAAAAAGTTTTCAAATAAAAAAATGCTCAAAATTAATCAACAAATATTTTTTTAGTTAATAACTTTTTGATATCTTTCAAGACATTCGAGATATACCGCTTAGAATTTATAGTACTAGATGGGTCTCTTTTACAAGACTGGCCTGTGTTCAGAGCATCATATCTCAGTTGCCTTCAGAGTTGTCAAAAAGTTGTCAACTAATAACATGTTTAAAATTAATTAATAAATATTTCTTTACTTGATCACTTTTTGATATTGTCAAAAACAACCGAGATATACTGCTCTGAACATATTGTACTGTTGGTTTTACGGTGCTATTACTGAAAACAAACAATTCCTTACTGAAACCCACAATCAAAAGCGCTAGTTTAGGTTTACTTCACAGGTTTCTAGTGACAAATTCTACCAAGAATCTAACCGATCGATTCTCAACTCCCTCATTTTCAGTCCTCACCGAAGAAGAAACTCGAACTTGCCTTGTCTGCACAATCACCGAAAATGTACGTCACCACTTCGGATCCACCACTTGCCTCGCTTGCGCTTCATTCTTCCGGAGAACTGTGTCTCTGAACATCCAATACATCTGCAAGCAATCCAACACTTGCCCGGTTTCCTATGCAGTCCGTAGTGGCTGCCGATCGTGTCGTTTCCAAAATTGTCTGAGAGCTGGGATGAAAACTAATAGTGAGTTGGAAAATGTGACTTACAAATCTTAATGAAGAGTTTTAGTGGTTCGTGGAAAACGGGATCTCAATAAGGTTCCAAAGTATGTAAGGGAATCTATCAGGCAAGGAAATGATATGATTGTTCGAGACTATGCCACCTCCACATTCGAAACTCTTCATGGATTTTCTAGAAGAGAACCATCTCCTGAACCAGAAGAAGTCCTGAATCTTCTTAATATAACTGCTGACCAACTCCTTGAATATTACCTGGAGCTCAATGAAAAAGAGCCATTCCCATTGAGCCGAATCTCTCTGGATGTATTTTTCCAATTGAACCATCAAAATCAAACAGAATCAAATCTCATCTGCAATCACTGCCCTGGAACGGATCTTCTGAATTCTGAAGACCTGGGAATTCTATTCCAATACACCTCGTTTGCGAATCTCTGGTTGGATGCTCTATGGGATCAGATTCATATGGAGGAGGAGAATCAGGAGAATTTAAACAATGAGAATCCAGAGCAGAGATTCTTCAACGAATTCATTTCCCATTTCTACCATAACGTCGGGAACTCTCTGAGAGCTCTCCAATTGGATATTGTGGAGTATGCCGTTTTGAAATCCTTTGTAATTTGGAAACTAGGAGTTGTGGATTTCAGCACAACTCTGAAAATCGTTGCCCAGGAGCATTATCTTGGGATAACAGTGGCTTTGACAGAGTATTATAAGGTATATAAACAAAAAAAGATTTATCAAAATAGAGTGAAGTTTCAGAGTGAAAAAAACATGGATCAGTTTGAAATTGCACTTCGAATTGCTGACTTGACATTGCTGCTTGGTCCTATTTTCGTGAGTTTTTTTCAGTACAAAAAACGAAAAATAGTGTATGACTTTTAGAACAGCTACCGAGAAATGATAAATCTCTACGAGAAACTTCAGGATAAATTTGAGTTTTTGAAGTTCTCAATGCCGGAGGAAAGGAACAGGAGCATGGACCTTTGAGCATACTTTAAAAAAGGGAGAGAAAATTTGTCATTTTCTAAATCAGGAATTTATGATAATCAGTTTTTTGCAATTCTTTGAATAAATAAAATAATTTTTGAAAAAAAAGTTACAGTAATTCTATTCAATAGAAAAAAAAGAAACGCGGGCAATTCGTCCACCAAGAACAGAAAATGATCAGACATCGGAGATAAGATCTTAAAGATCTAATAGATCAACTGATCGTTCTGGTTTTAGGCCATCTGGAAGGAGAACCAGGCGATGTGGGTGCAGGCCATATGATGTCGTAGGCGCTTTTAGAGGCTCACCAACTACTTTGTGTTCACAGCAACATATCTTGGTTGTCTTTAGAGTTATCGAAATGTGGTCAATTAGAGAAGTATTCAAAAAGTTCGTTTAAGCATTTTTTCAGTTGAAAGTTTTATGATAGCTCTAAGGATAACCGAGATATACTTCCTTGAGTTTGGAGCATAATTTCAGCTAGAGGCAGAGAAACCAGACACTCTGCGTCTCTGCCCTTCTCTCTCCTCGCTCTGAGTGTCCTGTGAAGTAACGCTCGGCTTGAGCAGTATATCTCAGTTGTCGTTAGAGCTATCAAAAAGTGGTCAACTGAAGAAATGTTCAATGAGACATTTTAAACGTTTTGTTAGTTGGAAACTTTTTTATAACTCAAAAAACCACCGAGATATGCTGCTTCAAACATGTGACCATTATTGCAAGATGCGGTAAGTTCGAGTGACATGATTTTCATAGAATATAACTTGAGTGAGATACGAATAAATTTATTAGTTGATAACTTTTTGATATTCCTCATGGCACTAGAATTATTTGTTGTTTGATTATGCAGTCTCCACTAGAACTGGAGCAAATTGGGTTAAAAATAATAGCAATTTATTTCATCAGTCATCGAAAAATTCATTGATACCATCCCATGTACATGATATGATTTGATTTAGTGAGCATGAATAAAAATGGTCGAGTGGCGTGGAATTCAATGGCTGCTTCGTCATATCTCAACAAGTTAATCTGCTCCACTGGAGGCCCTTCAAAAGGAACATGGGGTACATTTACACCCGATTGATTGAGCTGAAAACTTGAGAGTATTGTTGGACCGTAACCCAGCTAACCTGAAACTCGGCCTCGTGTACAAATGACTCTTCTTTCAATTCGAACTCTCCCAAAATATGTTTTATCTCAGTTGTGAATTTCGTGCTGAAAGTTGGGAGTGTGATCTGAAAATGATTTATTGGAATAAGAAAAAAAATGAATTCAAGTTCACCTGGACACTTTTCGGTTGAGTGGAAAAGAACGGAATATGTATACTCTTTGACTTGAATTCTTTCATAAACTCCTTGAGCTCATAGTATTCCTTTGGAAGGAAAACAGTCAACAGTACATTCCCTTCCATCCTCAGTTTCACAATTCTCAAATGAAAGGTTGCATGATAATAGTGCTCATTTGTCTCCCAAGTTATGAATTCCTGAGCGCGAGTTGCAGTTTTAGAAGTGTGAAATCTGCTGGTGATTGTTCTATTATCCCGATTTTGGGGAGAAAAGTAGGAGCTGATCTTGAAATTCAGCTTGGGGGCTGAAAAAAAGTTTATAGTTTAATGAATTTGATAGATGTTCCTTACTTTTACCAGTGAAATTTTTTCCCTTATTTATTGCTTCAACATCACTGAAAAGATGAATGAAAAGATATGAATAATCCCAATCCGATTACCTGCTCCAAGTCAAACCGAACAACTCGTGAAAATAATTCTCCATGACTCTTTGATTAGTGTCCTTCTCAAGAACATATTTCCGTAGCTTTTTTCTAGTTTCGGGATTGGTTTTGTTGTAAAACGGAAACCATCCGAGATTAATTGACAACGGAGAAACAACGAAAGATTCGGAGATTTTTTGATGCTTCATAGTTTCATAAATCACATGATTCTCCCCACGAAAAACCAATGAAGCTGAAAATGTTAGTTCTGAATCTACTGCTGAAATATCTAGGTAACTCACGAGGATATTTTCCTTTTTCTGCAGATTCTTCAGCTTTTTCATCAACAATTATTTTCAATAGTCTCAATCTTTCGGTTATTTTTTTTTCTTCCAAAGATTGAGGGCTTTCTTGCACAGTTTCTTTTACAACTGGCTTGGATTCGTCAGATTTGACAATTTCCATTTTACAGTTTGATTTCTGAAAAAGAATTGTTACTTTGAATTTTAGAGCAATGAATGGGACAAAAAATAATATTTTTCTGCTATAAATAGACAGAAACCTGATCAAGAACTGAGTGAAGGTGTAAGATAAACAAAACGCCACCGCAAGAATCCTTGAATAATTAAGAAAAGTGAAAGAGGACGCGCAAAAGTAGGTGACTATACAAATATTTGACCTTGTACTTTCCGCCGTATTCTACCTTTTTCTCTTCAAAATGTATACATTATTTTGTATAGATTCCAATTTTCCTGAAAATGGATCTATGACGAACTCAAGTCAGTTGTAAAAGAAACAATGCATGAAAGTTTGCAACCATTATTAGACAAAATAGAGGAAAGATTAAGAAAAAAAATTATTGGTGATAAAACTAATCAAGACGAAGAAGCATTTCCAGAAAAGGAAACAGAGAAAATCAAGTGGTTTTTAAAACTATGAAGCATCATAACACCTCCTTTTGTTGTTTCTCCGTTGTCAATTAACTTAGGATGGTTCTCGTTTTACAACAAAGCCAATCCCGAAACTAAGAAAAAACTTCGGAAATATGTTTTTGAGAAGGACACTAATCAAAGAGTCATGGAGAATTATTTCCACGAGTTGTTCGGTTTGATTTGTTGTCAGTTGATTTCAGCGATTTTTCTAACATAATTCTTCTTCAATTCGCTCGAGACTTCATCATTCTCTATCGCTCTTCAATTATTTCTGTAAAAACCCGGTACAAATGCAAAATCGGTTCACACATCGGAGATAGGATCAGAATGATCTGAATGATCTAAGTGACCGTTCTGTTTTAGGGCACCTAAAAAAGAATCAAGAAGTGTGGGCGCACTAGTGTGTTATGATATCGGTTGCTTTTGAAAATTTTGAAAAGGGATCAACTAATTGTATCAATGGAATATATTTCACTATCTTCAGAGAGAGCCGAGGTATGCTGCTCAGAGCGGCATATCTCGGTTGTCTCAGATTATTTCAAAAAGTGATCAAAAGTGTTTATGGATTGATTTTGAATATTTTATCAGTTTACAAAGTTTGGATAACTTTGAGGCAATCGAGGTATACTACGTACTGGCGATTTCAAATTCTGGAAACCTTCGCTATTCTAGAAGCTGAAAATTTGTATGTCTTCTAAATCAAACTCCAAAATCAAAAATTGTTCACTGCACCTTCTCAGTCCAATAATCACATTCCCTCTCTAGACCCACTTCCTGGTTTCTGGTTTTCAATCATCATCTTCATTCAAATCAAGAAATAGTTGATCAGATTGGTTTTTATTTGCAAAAAAGGTGATAATTTATTTGTATATCCAAAGAGCAAAATATCATTATCTAAAGACTCGACTCAGCCTTCGGACTGCACGGCGGAAGAATCGACGAAGCAGATCTTTGTAATGACGGTGACGGTCGAGCAGTGCTCGCTTTGTGGCCATTCATTGTCTGGAAAGAGAGATCATTGAAACAAGAATATTGGCAGGGTAATTGGATTTTGTTTCTTGGGGGGTATCGGGTTTTGAATCACTCTGTCTCAAACTAAGTCATATTTCAACTGAAGTTTTTACTTCCTATGCGTAATCTGAAGACCGTGTTCTAATAAAAAATATTTGGAAACCCACCAATCTATCTCTAAACCCGAACATTCTCCTGATTGCATTCCGGTATCTACAGGAAAACATCACACAGAGAAAACATCTTGTGGAGGAATTCATTGCAAAGATCCACCTGATTCCGATGTTCGCATATCTTATAAAATCTCTGAAATCATCAAATTTTTTAGTACAAAACTCCTTTAGAATCTTACACAGTATCCCTTCCAAAAATCAATTCCAGAATGAAAATCGTCGAGTAACAAACTTGAATCAGATACTCCATCACTGAAATCACCGTCACCAGAATCGTAGTGGTCTTGTTTCTCTTCTGATGCGGATTAGCCGATCCAGTCTGGATCTTCATGGTTTTTCGGATTTCCCGGGATAGAAAAACAATGAGAAATGGGTATAGAAGACAGGGAAGGATATGGGAAAAGAATCCATTGGAAAGGAAAAATAGCTTGGCGAAAATTCCATTTCCAAATGTGTACAAGGAAGATGTGATGAGGTGATATTCAGAGATTTCAGTGGTCGAGAGGGATTCAAACCTGGAAGTAGAATTGTTGTCTTAGGGTTTGCACTCTGGGAAATTCCGGCAACTTGCCGTTTGCTTGCCAAAACTAAAGGTCAAAAACAGACTCACCCCGGCTGCGGAATCCACGGTCCCAACTCCTCAATCTCATCCTTGAAGTAAAAACTCAAAGAGATCACAAAACTGCCAACAAAACTACAAAATATAAGAATCCATCCAAATCCTGGAGCCGAAATCATTTGAAATCGATTATCAGAGATTTTCTGGAGAGTGGCAACTCGAACCAAAGCGAATAGTACACAAAGCCACGTGGATAATCGGGTGGTGTTGTCGGCAGAGGAAAGGACTATTCGGTTGAAGCAGATTTGAAGGACGGAGGGTGGGATTGGGCTGGAAAAGAGGTGATTTGGACCGTAAAATGATTTATTTGCAGTTCCAGGAATGTCAGCAAAAATGCTCTATGGAGAAAAAGTTATGAAAGGTGGTGCATCTTTGCGTCAGAGTGTTGTGAATTGATTACAGTAATACAAAAAAAAATTGGTTTTTTGAAAAATACTCTATCTAATTGTATTGGTAACAGTCTACAGGATTCAAAATTGGCGAGTGCCGACAGAGCGCACTTTCTGACCTCCCCATACACTTACCATTTCTGCCATGCCTCCCAAAAAACCGCTAATTTCACCTTAATCGGAACCCCCAACGAATAAAGTTCCGAGAGACAAACTCCAATTAATAACACATAAATCGACGCGGTTCTCATATATCAAATTGATAAAACCACCAAATGAAACAGGTTAATTATTAAACTGAAGAAACAAATGAGGTATTCATTCCGCTCCAAAAATGGAAACACTAATGTTGCCTTGAACATATTCATCTTCAATCAGCTTGATGTCATATGTATTTTTTTAATCTGAAGAAAAAGAAGAAGTTTGAGCACTACTCGCTTTCCGTCAGTCCGAGAAAATGGAGATAATTGAATTTGCTCCCGGAGCGAATGGGTGAAAAAAGAGTGACTGTAAAAATATATATGGCGGTAATTCCTGGAAAACAATAGAGAATTAAGTCATGAAAATAAGAGTAGATGGAATGTGTCGTAGCGCTAGAGGGCCTGGTGAACCCAGACGCTACACTTTTGTAAGAATCCCTGATGCGTTTGGTGGTGTGATGTCTCATAAGAATTGTGTAGTTGGAATCACTGCTTTATTCCTGTTGTTAGGCAATGGCTGAGGCACAGAAGAGTTGGGTGGTGGTTCAGTGGTGGTAGAATACGTGTCTGGATGGTAGTGAATAATAGTAGAGACAATGTAAACGTGGCATCGCTGAGGGGAACAGGTCACCTTTCGGTGAGGGCGAAGGAAGAACAACTGAGAAGTGAGTAAACAAGTAAACAACAACAAGGGGCGGAGTCTACAGAGAAAGTTCTCGAAGTAAACAAAAAGGGGAAAGAGTGCGCGTAGGCGAGAGAGTGGTTAGAGAAAGGGGGAAAGTTCAAAGAGAGAATCTCGCGGGTCGGCGGTGCAACATCGGCGCTGTTCGGAGGGGCGCGCTTGCATTATTCACGAGTGAAAGGCTGCAAGCCTAGAGCGAGTGAATTGTAGACATCAATTGATGACTAATTGAGCCGCAGGAGCGTATATAAAAGCTGACATGCACACCAGGTGCCACAGACAATTATTGAACTCAAGCGAATCAACAGACATGTATAAAAGGTCGTGGCTCCAGTGGAGCTGGTGCCGCGACACTCCGGGGGGAGGGGGTCTACCTTTTTTGTGAAAAAGGTAGACTGACTGTCCTCTGGGTCCCTTCCATCCATACTCTTGAGCTTGAGTTGATAATTGTGGATGGTGGAAATGTCGTTTGGAGAATTCCGCTGAGGATCGATTCGTACTGATGTGGATGTATTGGCGAGTCCATTTGGCTTCGTAGTACCCGGTTGACTTGTGGGTAAGGAAGTTTGCAACTTGGTCAGCATCTTTTCCTGCATGGCAGGTGGTTCCTTTCGGAATGGCTTTTCCAAGTTGCTGAGGCCATTGCTGATCATCATGTGTTGTGACTGTGTGATGGTCCGTGCAAGACGGGTTTCAGCTGGTACGATGGTGTGGAAGTTGAGGCTTCCTGAAGTGCGATCCTTGAGGTCCTCCCTGACATAGTCAGGTCGCTCTGGGTGACTGAGGGCGGTGTTCTCCTTGACATCTTGGGCCTGTCGATCGGTGGAGGTGAAGGTGTCCACTGACTTGATCGTTGGTCCGGTTCCGGAGTTGTCCTTGTGGGCAAGGTTGCTGAGGTATCCTTGTCCATGGTGTCTGCTGGTGATGTTGCGGTTGCTTATCCGAAATGGGTAGAGTTGGGGCGAACAATTGGGGCGGGGAAAGCAAAGAATAAGAGAAGAAATAAAATTCTGTCGGTATCCTGAGCATATCCTGGTCGTTGTCTGACATGAATCCTGGTCGTTGACTGACTTAGATCCTGGTCGTTGACTTTGTTGATGGCTTCTTTGATTTATACTGATGTAACAGGTGGTGAAGTCTTCGTTTTCAGGATGAAAATGCTGAGGGACAGAATTGGAGACTCTGCTAACCACCCTCTGAACGACTGGTTCATATGTGGAGAGTTCGGAAACCAACTCAATCTCTTGAGCATGCCTCTTGGGCACGGTAGAACTTTCGGCTGAGGTTGTTGACTCCTTTCGCCGCTGACTTTCCTGGCGGTGTAGGGTTTCTGACGTGTAGTGCCAGATTCCACTGTTCTCCGTTCCCTTGGTTGGATATCCTTTTGGTGTCTTTCCTGCTAGACTTGGCTGAGGAGGATCCTTTATGTTTTTGTGCTTCAACTTTTGACGTTGTAGCTCCAGAAGGTTCTTGTGTGACTTCTGGGTTATGGGGTTGACTTTTGTCGATCCTGTGCCATTATCTATCAAGAATATCCCGTCGAGATAGCGGGTGCTATCTCTGTCGAATATCCAGACTTGTTGGTCTAGATCCTTGTTGATGTTTTGATTAGCACTTGAGCCAGTCTCAAGCGCTACTCGAATCGTCCATATCGATGTTCGTCCTAATCCTTTGTTGCGTTGGAAGGTCCTTGACTTGATTATGTTGAGGCTGCTGGTATTGCCATCCTTCTCGTGGAATGCGGTAATGCTGAGGAGACTCCCATACATTGTGAGCATTGTCTCGAAGGTGGCAGATGGTTGTTGGTCAGCATCCTTGATGTCGCTGGCTTCCAAGTGATTAAGATCGTATGGATGTGTCCTGCTTGGAGGTCGTTGATTCGGCACTCTCTCACAATCAATCTTCTGGATTGACTTTTGGTCCTCGAGAGTGATGTCTGGAGCAGGGTTGGTGTTACTTTGAACGATCAGAATCATGAACGTCAACGCAAACTCGTACTTCGCCAGGAAGTCGTTTGAATGCGCTTCAGGACTGAATCTTTCTCGATCATTGTATGGAGATTGGCTGACGCTGAGGTTGATAGGAGTTGGTGAAGATTTGTGTGTAGTAGGTGGATCAGCTGGTTGTTTTTGAAGCGAGAAGTTAGTGTTCGGGGGTTTCAGCCCCTGACTCCTGAAACAACTGCTGTTCCAATTCTTCATCATCCTCCAGGTTTTCGTAGTCCAGAACGTTGATGTTGCCAACCTCCTTGTGTCTGAGGAGAAAGCAATGTCCCGGGAAATGACGTTTCTGGCAGTGAACACACTTGAATCTGGATTTGCATTCAAAGAGTTTGTGCGTCTCTGAAAGGCAGTTGTAGCACAACCTCTTCTGTTTGACGACCTCTCTCTTTTCATCCACGGTCATTCTGCACTCCGCTGCGCTGTGGGCTTTGTTGTCGCAATATTTGCATGGTCTTTCCATGGATGGCGGCGTGAACGTTGTTTTTGTTCTCTCGGCTGAGGTCTCTGAAGCGATCCGGCGATGTTGGTGCTGTGACACTGCGTTGACGTTGATCTGGTTGACTTCGTTCTCGTCGTATCCAAGAGCTCGGTGTGGAAATTTCTCTTTGTAACCTTGTTTGATTGCTAAGGTATTGTGGATCTCGTTGAGCAAATCGTTCAGTGTCGTATCGTCTTTTTGAAGTAGTTTGTGTGCTGAGAACCTTACTACGTCTGGGAGCCTGTTTACCATTCCAGTCAAAAAGAAGTGATCGTTCGGATTTATTTCGTACGATTGCAGTGTGTATGCCAGGGTGGCGAACGTGTTGAGTGCACTTCGGAGTTGTTTGAAGTCCTCTGGGAATTCGAGGGCTTCTATCTCTTCAATGATAGCTCCTTTCTGGAGATTCTTCCTGTTGAATTGTCTTTCCAGATTGTTCCTCATCAACATGTACTTGTCTTCTGAGAATTCAGCAGATCGGTGTTCTCTGGCAAGAGCGGGTGGAAGCATGGAAACGAGCATCGACTGTTTTGTTTTGGCGTCAATGAGTACGTTGTTGTGTACCATGTGGTCAAATTGAGCCATGAATGCTGGGTAGTCATACTCTTCTCCCGAGAATTCTTTGATAGTGCTGAGGGCAGATAAAACCATGGTTGCTTTTGTCTGCTCCATTCTGATGGTCAGATCAATGTCTTCTCGGCGTATTCCTTTGCTTGCGAGCATGTCTATTGGATTGCTGTACGTGAATCCACCGTTGGTGTTGAATCCGGTATGGTTTCCTGGATTATTGTTGTGGAATTCATTCGGCTGAGGGAGCACTTGGTTCCTTTGGACTGTGTTTGAGCTTCCTGGGAACGCTCCTTGACCCGTAGATCTGCTAGCACTACACGCTGGAGCAAGAAGCACTAGCATATCCGTGAATCGCTTCTCATTGTCTTTTTGCATTTGCAACATCGTGTTCCTGGACCACTCCATGTGAGAATTCATTTGAGACTGCATTTGTCTCAATTGCTCCTCCATGTTTCTTCCTGAACGGTTGGAATCCTGTCCTTGTTGTTCTCCGAAGAATTCTTGTTGTTGCTGAGGAGTGCGATCATGTTGATGGCGAATCTGCGACGTGCTTCTCGACCGATAATGAATTGGGCTTTTGTTGCCTCCGTTGTCTTCTGGGAAAGTGCCGAGGCCTGGACCTGTCTCTGTACCACACCAGGTGGGTGAGACAAGCTGAGGATTCTCTGCTCTTTCCTGAAGTTTTGCTACGGCTTTGGATATGTCCGAAATGATGTTCTGGACATTGTGGTTGACCAGATGCTCCTTCATTTCATTTTCCGCTTCTTCTTTTTGCTCAGTAGTTGCAGATGTATGGCTGCTGAGGACGGCTTGGATCTCTGATTCCAACGATTCCAGTGAAAGTCTCGCATCTTTCAACGCTCGATACTTGTCAATCCAAGCGACGAGTGGGATGGTATTGCCTGCCATTGAAATGAGTCCTTGAACTTCTCCAAGGATTTTGTTGGCATTGCTGACGATTGTTGTCACCGAGTCCTTGAATGCATCCACTTCTTGATGCATTGTTGTTTCAGCGATTGTTTGTTTTTGCGCCAAGTTTGCTGAAACCAACACATTGAGCAGTTGATTTGGCGTGGGGAAGAGAAAAATAGAAATGACGAGTGAAGGTAACAAAAAAAATCCTTTAAAGGCATGGAAACGAAAGTGAAAAAGGGTGATTCCACGCGTCTCCTTGTTTGTGGACTTCTATTGCTGAGGAGCTATGTCATTCTTGCTTTTGTTTGCTCTTCTTGGAGGACGTGATGACGTATCTTCTGGTCGGGAGTCTAGAGGTCTTGCTTGACTCGATCAATCAGTGGGAATGGTTTGATGGTTATCCAAGCTGAGGGGGAGCTTCTTCTTGTTGATATTGACTAGAGGAGACGCTCCTTAGCTTGGTGGATGCTGGGATATCCATTCCTGTAGAAGTTGTGCTCGTGCGTGTGTCCTTCTGACCATTGTGACGTGGTCTTCTTGCATCCTGATGTGGCACCTCCATTCTTCGGTTTGCTTAAGGGATTTAGCTTCTTGCCAGGCAAGATTGAAGCATCGCTGGAGCTGGATCCGTCTTTGGCTGTTGACACGAGCTGAGGGTTGGGTACTTCTACTTCGATTGTTGATCCAGGAGCATTTGACTGTTGACTAGAGTTGGGCCGA
Organism: Caenorhabditis brenneri; assembly: GCA_000143925.2. Classification (NCBI taxonomy): domain Eukaryota; kingdom Metazoa; phylum Nematoda; class Chromadorea; order Rhabditida; family Rhabditidae; genus Caenorhabditis; species Caenorhabditis brenneri. The sequence continues at coordinate 297,840 of GL379893.1, read as the reverse complement.
AGCGACTGAAGACGTCTACTCTCCACACCTAGTGGATTTCATCGCTCCGGTACATTCCGGCTTTCCCCTAGTCTTGGCAGAAGGATAATGTTGATAACGTTCCTGTAGTTGTGCTACTTGCCAGATGCCCAATTTTTTGATGTTGAGTAGGAAGGCAGGATTAAAGGGTTAGATGAGATATGACGGTAAGTAGATGTTGTGGGTTCCGAATTGCTTATTTAGACGTGCAATGTCCCTCAATCTCGATGTCTGCTGAAGGTGTTGGTAAGAGCGTAGACATGTAGACGTGAGTTCCATTGGTGCGGACGCTGAGGACTCCCAGATGAATCTTCTCGCTCCACATTCGTTCGCTTCTCCGGACCGGTTTGGTGTCCTCTTCAGGACTAGTTGATGTCCTCTTCAGGACTGGTTGTGTCCTCTCCCGGACTAGTTGATGTCCTCTTCAGGACTGGTTTGTTGAGCTGATTGGATGATCATCTCGAAGAATGCACAGCGATTGCCACATCCCACAGTTTAATTCACGATTTCCGAAACTGTGGCATCTCGCATCCACGAATCGCCATGACTTCCGATTTCCACGGCTTTTCCGATCGCATTTTTCCTGATTACGCTGATCCTTTTGCTCTTCGACCGATGATTTTGCTTCTGACGGAGCGAATTGCTGAGGTGATGCTTATGTTTGATGATGTTCTGATGGATTTTTAACAATCGCATTGAGTTTTTTAGCATTTCTTTGGCGCAAAATCCTCCATGATGACTTGATATTGCGTTTGATGGGTGGATTTCGACTGAGGAAGAGCGCTAAGTGTTCTGCGACACCAAGTCGATAGTACAAAGCCTCTTGTCCTCAGCTTCCATCGCTCTCCTTGTATTCATGCGCCATTGGCTTCATTTGTAGCGGCTAGGCTCAATCGACGTCCTGATGGGCTTCTTTAGTTGTCCACGTGTTCGCCTGATCATAACGACATTGGCTGCTGGTTGCTACAATGGCAGAATCAACGCATCTTGTAACTTTTTCCACATCATCTCCGGTTGGTGAAGAGCTGAGGGTTATCTTCTTTCTCTGCGAATCGATCTTTCTCCGCGAATTGTGAAAATCGTTGGAGTTGGTTGAATGCGACCAGAATTGTTCCTCCTCTTGTGTTTGTTGTTCCGACTGAACTTGCTTCTTTGAGATTCCTGTCTTCTTCGGCTTTCCAGTCGATAAATCCGTCTTCTGATGAAGGTGATGGGCGCTGAGGGCAGAATGCCGTCCCTTTTCATCGCTGGCCTCTAGTCAGGAGCATCATGGGTCTTGCTTGAAGTTCTGACGATTTTTTAACGCCGCCATCGCTCCTAGCTCCTCTTGATACCCATTCCATGTGACAAATCCGTTGTCGATCATGGATGACGTTGACGACCGGCTATGAGAGCAGGAGAGGCGCCTAGGAGCCAGAGCGAAAGACTGTTCCGTTAACTCAAAGGCCTCCAAACCTACTAACCCAGCTCGCTATCGAAATCCTTCGTGTATCCGTCGTTCGCCACGATTTTCCGCGATTTTTCTCGAAAATTGCATCATTTCGAGGTTTCCGATGAACAATTGTGTTGTTTGACGTCTTCTGACTTCTTCTTCGGTGTTGGAAAGCTGAGGAAAATGACTAACATCCATTGCAAGCTGCTCTTGATCTTGTTTGACGGCAAAAGCCCGGGCGCCGCCAAAAAAATCGATAATTTGCGTCATCGATGCGTGTGAGCCGCTTGCTGAGGGGGAATCCTTCCGAAATTCGTTCCGTTTGACCACGTTCGTTCGGTAAGACCGCACAACAGGCTGTCTAGCTCATCCGCACGCCTTGTGCATAGAGAAAGGGGGCCTGAAGGCAGCTACCGATATTCACTTATCTCTTTTTCCGTTGAGAGCATCCGTTTGTTGCATCAGGTCACCAGAGGGTCCTTTCCTCGAAGAAATCCGGATCGTCGACTATCCTTCATCCTTCTCACTCCGGTCGATGCACCATGTCGTAGCGCTAGAGGGCCTGGTGAACCCAGACGCTACACTTTTGTAAGAATCCCTGATGCGTTTGGTGGTGTGATGTCTCATAAGAATTGTGTAGTTGGAATCACTGCTTTATTCCTGTTGTTAGGCAATGGCTGAGGCACAGAAGAGTTGGGTGGTGGTTCAGTGGTGGTAGAATACATGTCTGGATGGTAGTGAATAATAGTAGAGACAATGTAAACGTGGCATCGCTGAGGGGAACAGGTCACCTTTCGGTGAGGGCGAAGGAAGAACAACTGAGAAGTGAGTAAACAAGTAAACAACAACAAGGGGCGGAGTCTACAGAGAAAGTTCTCGAAGTAAACAAAAAGGGGAAAGAGTGCGCGTAGGCGAGAGAGTGGTTAGAGAAAGGGGGAAAGTTCAAAGAGAGAATCTCGCGGGTCGGCGGTGCAACATCGGCGCTGTTCGGAGGGGCGCGCTTGCATTATTCACGAGTGAAAGGCTGCAAGCCTAGAGCGAGTGGATTGTAGACATCAATTGATGACTAATTGAGCCGCAGGAGCGTATATAAAAGCTGAGATGCACACCAGGTGCCACAGACAATTATTGAACTCAAGCGAATCAACAGACATGTATAAAAGGTCGTGGCTCCAGTGGAGCTGGTGCCGCGACAGAATGGGTCTTTGGAATGGAAGTGAGTTCTAGGTTCAAGTGAAAGAAAATTGAATTGAGTTGTTGCATCAAAGATTGAAAAGTAATCAAAGGGGAGAGGTTCTTAGAAATGCAAAGAAAATCGAGCAGTATATCTCAGCTGTCTTTAGAGATATCAAAAAGTTGTCAACTGATAAAATGTGTAAATTGTTTTAATAAGTACTTCTTTAGTTGATCATATTTCGATATTCTCAAAACTAAGCGAGATATACTGTCTTGAAAATGCAGTACTTCGAAGGCCAGCCCTGTATGTTCAGAGCAACGCATCTCAGTTGCCTTTAAAGTTATCAAAAAGTTGTCAACTTGTCAAAAGAAGAAGCAGAGTCGTCCAAAACAGAAGATTCAGAATCAATCCCGGAAGAATTTATGATGAAGTAAACTAGCTCTCAATCGTATTGGAATTCTTATAATATAATTTACAGCTCCGATGAGTTCAAATGCAAAGAATGTCTTCTACACTTCAGTGACAAGATCGAAAATCGATCTCCAAGAATTTTGACAAAATGCGGTCATACTTTGTGCCAAAGCTGCTGTCAAAGTATGTATAAGTGGACAAATAACAGCTTCATTTTGTGTCCATTTTGTAGAAGTAATACTTTAGGTAAGTAAAGTTTGTTAGAGCGTATTTGCATTTGTACTTGATTTCAGATTCGATCAAGAAACTGCCAAAGAATCATACTGTCATTGGAATGCTGCAAGCTGTACGGAACAAGAAAAAATGAATTATAATTCAGGATTTTTATAAAACTTTAATTTGTTTTTTGGTATTTATCCTGCATCATGTTTTTCGTCATTTTTGTACAAAGAAAAGTACAGTAAGATGTAAAATCGCGTTGAGACCTTCCCAAATTGCACTTTGCAATAGCATCAACGGACCCCCTCATCCATACATACACTGTCCTTTTTCACGTAACACTAATCTCTAGCAGGTCATCACACCTGAGACCCCTCCATTCATTACTGCTGCCGTCTTGCCTGTTGCATTGATTTCCCACAACCTCTTGTTTTTCGAAATGTTTTCAGATTACTTTTTCTTCAGTTACATGATGAACTGTAATTGTAGTGTTCTGATAACATTACTTTTCTTGATTAGAACATTAGAAAAGTATCGGTTTTCAAACGAAAGTTTCCAACATGAAATCAATTTTCTCTGGTCGCTTTGGAGTTTTGTCAGACTTGTTGTTGCATTGAAAATTATCCTGAAAGTTTACGATTATTTTGCTAACCCAACTGATTTTGCTAAACGAAAAAGAGACCTGATTATTGGACATACTGGTGTTATGTACTGCGCAATCTTGCCATATTTAATGTGTGCAGAGTTTGGTGAAAAATCTGTAGTGAGTTTCCCAGGTAATTCTGTTGCATTCTAAACACCTTTTTTCCAGGAAGGCATCACCAGTTTTTTCGTGTATTCCATTGCATCCACATGCTGTGCTGTTTTGTTCCTTTGTCCCTATAATTCCGTGTGCAACTCACCGTATCACCTTTTTCTTAGCAAAGCTGTCATGGTTGTTTCATTTCTTATCTTCATTACTAATATAATTGTGAAAATTATATATCAGAAAGATATGAAATTAGCAACCACAATTGTGGATTATCAAGTACTTCTGAATTTCATGACTTCTGGGTTTTTCGCGGAGTCATTAGTGATTTTATGCTATGGCATTGAAGACACAACTCGTGAAGTGTATTATGAACCACTGAGAAACGAAGAAGAAGAAAAAGAGATTTCTGAAGACGAAGCAGAAGAATTCGAGACGATTCCAGATGAAATCACTATAAGGTAATAGCTTTTTGTTGAAAAGGCCTGATTTTTCGTGATTTGCAGCTCCGATGAACTCAAATGCAAGGTCTGTCTCCTACACTTCAGCGACAAGAACAAAAAACGATCTCCAAGAATGCTATCAAAATGCGGCCATACTTTGTGCAAAAGTTGCTGTCAGAATATTTATAGGCAGACTGATAATCTCTATATTCTATGTCCATTTTGTAGAATTACAACTTACGGTAGGTCAAGTTCATAAGAACGTATTTGCTTTAGTCTTGAGTTTTAGCTTCTCTCAAGGCGCTGCCAAAAAACTACATCGCGATCGGGATGCTTCAAGCAATAGAGAGATTGAACAGACGTGAAAGGTAACGCATACTTTCTTAAAACTTGGACTTAATAAATCTTCTGTTTTTCTGAATTTTCACTGATTCACAAGACATGAGCATTTTTAAAGGGTGGGTGTGAAGTGGGTGTTTAATGGGATTTTCAGTGGTTAAAAAGAGTGCATTCACTTGGAAAACAGAAATGACAGATCGACAAAAACATCAGGAAAAACTATTCAATATCATTATCATTCTTATATATAAAAGGCAGTGGAGTGTGTCCGTTTTTCCGGAGATCTGTCGCGATGTCCGCGGAATGAGAGGAAAGAAGAAGTTGCCGAGCAAACTTTAACTTGAGTCTTTCAAACGATGTTCACGTGTGTTCTCACAAAATATTTAGAACCAAAAGGGGAAGATAAATAATCTAACGTAAAAGCTGAATACATCTTTTTGAAACTTCATTGTGAGCGGTGCGACCAGTACAGCCTGCGAATGCGTCGGAGGGGCAGGGGTAGGCTGGTTCAGGAGAAAATTGAAGTGTTTTTTTGTAAAAATCCAAAAATGTGTACATCTATTTAGTAATTTCTCTGATATTTTGCCCACAAATGACATTTTTAGAGCAACTAGAGCAAATTGATATTTTGACATGTAGTTTTATGTACCGTAAACTCTGTAATTGAGCGGCCCCTTTAATTGTTCGGCCCCCTGAAATAGAGCGGCCTCTGAATTATAACGGACAAATGAAATAGGCCGGAACTATTGTCTGAAGTACGTGAAAACTTCATGACTTATTCAAAAAGTTCCATCGAAAGCTCCAAAAAACGGGGTTCGCGCTCAAAATGATCGGAAAAATCATGAAAATGACCTATTTTTGAGTTTTTCTTCTCTGGTACAAATGCATTGAAACTAGAGCGGCCGCCTTTAATTGTACGGCCCCCTGTATAAGAGCGGCCGCCTGGAGAGGGGGTTGAAATTAGAGCGGCCGGCCGCTCTATTAAAGAGTTTACGGTATGTTGTGTAACATTTTTTATGTACTTAAAAACGTGTTTTTTTGCCATTTCGCTGTTGTTCAATAGTTGAAATCACAAAAAGTTCAAAGTTTGGATTAATGTCTTCTCCGCTGCGAGACCAGCACGAAATAACATTCATGCTCCTTTAAAGGTACAGATTACTTTTCAGAAAATATTTTCTGACGCAAACTTTTTCTAATAAAAATGTTCGTACAATTTTTTGTCGGAAAATCAAGAAAGTTGGAAGAAAAACAAAAAACCGATTGCTAGCTCTGTTCTCTGCATATCCGTTCGAAACATCGGCAAAGAAGCTCAATTCTTTCTCGCAATAAATGCCAAACTCATCAAAACGTAGAAGAATTTACAAACAGAAAAAAAATCATGATTTAACAAATTAAAATTAAGAAAAATTAATGATCTATCGCTTCTTCCCATCCAAAACTCTGCACCTCCAACTCCTTCCAGTTCACCCGATCCGACACTTCCACTACTGGAACCTCCGAGAAGCAACCAATTGGCCTGAAAACTAGGACAAAGGAAGCGCAAACATTATCAAAATCTTGCCTTTAATTATTGGAAAAATGATCCGCTTCCATTGGTGTTTGATCCATGCAGCTCGATGAATCGTCTGGAAGAAGCAGAAAGAGAGCACGCCAAAAATTTGGATCTTACCTATAGTCATGTCGAAATTGGTTATTCCTCGCTGCAATCCGCTGTTTTTCTGTAGAAAAAGAAAATTTAGAGGTTAAATACTCAGAAAATTTTCGGAAAACTGACGCACAAATCATTTTGCTTGCCGCTGAAAAAAAGTGGTGTCAATGGGCAAGCTGCCAACAAAAATCGGAAATTGCAAGGAAATATTGACGATTTGCCGCTGAGCAACGCGCCCTTTGTTTGCGGGAGGCAATTCTCTTCGTTGTTCAGCATTAAGCATAATAATTTGTACGATAAATCGCCGGCAAAAACAAAAAATAACTTGTAAAATCGATTTTCATCGCTAAATTTCCAGCTAATCGGCACTTTTCTCAGTTCTAATTGGCATATTCTCATTTCTAAACGGTTATCTTACCAATAACACATCGATCAGCGTCTTCAGCGCGTGCTTCCCGGTGCTCCCCCATCTCTGCTTGTTGATTCCCTGCTCATCGAAGCTGCCGACGACGGTCGAACCCCTAGAGAAATTCTTTTCAGGTTTGACGATGAAAAAATCGATTTTTTGGTTTTCTGTGTGAATATCCACAAAAATGGCAACGAAATATGAAAAAAGGGCCAGAATAACTGCGATTTTCTCCTAAAACAGTGGAAAATCTCATTGAACTCACCTGCGACTATCAAATGGAGCATCTATCGCTGAATATTCGCCTCGCCGTCCAACGATTTACCTGAAAACTAGCAGAAAGAGAGCACGGAAAACAGCTTAATCTTACCTATAGCCGCGGTTTCGATCGGCGTTCTCTGGGCGTCGTTGGGCTGGCTGGGGCCTGAAAAACAAAAAATTTGCTTAGAAAAAACGGTAAAAAGAGAAAAAAGATACAAGGTACAGAAAAGAAACAGCAACGAAAAATTGTAATTTATCGAGAAAATATTTAAAAAATTCACAGGAATCTCGGAGAATGTGCACTGAAAAATACCAAACTTTCCGGAAAAATGAAGACGAGTGGAAGGAATCCTCCAGAGCTGAAAAAAATGCACGAAATTGTTTGAAACCAGCAGAAACTTTTTTCAGAATAGTCACAACGAGCTGAATTAGCAGGAAGAGATAATCGTATTTATCGAAGAAATATGACAAAAAATCTGAAAAACTGACTGAAAATCACAAAAAATTCCGGAAAAATGAGGGCAGAGAACAATAGAGTATTCCGTTCAAAAACGATAAAATCATATGATTTTTAACAAAAAGAGCGGTTTTTTTTTCAATTATTCCAGCAGTTTTTTTCAAGAATTCGTCCCACAAAAAATGGCGTAAGCTTCCGATTAAACGAAAAAGCTGACCGCATTTAATCATACAGTAAGAATTTTTCTACCGTACACGCGTCGCACGTGGCAAGACCCGGCGCCAGAACCCTGAGCTTTTCGTCGCCATTCATTCTTCATTATTTTGCGCTTGTGTGACTGTTTTTTGCGCTCTTCTCTCTCTTCACGACCGATTTTTCGCTGAAATTTACCGATTCAGACGCTTTTTTTCGTTAGAAACCCTTGAAAACACTACTTTTTTTCACAGTTTTCAATAGAAACGAATCGGTAAAAAACGAATTTCTAATTAGAAACTAGGAGAAACTGCTTTCATTTTATCAACACTTTTTTTGTTTTTTTTTCTTGTTTTTGATTTTTTGAAATATAATTTCAACCTGAAATAGTCAAAAATATTCAACGAATTCTTTTCTCGGGAGTTTTGGTGCCAGGAGAACGGAAGTACGTATCAAACAGAGTTTTGAAATTAAACTCAATTTTTGAGTTTTTTTCGATGAATTTCGACAAATTTTCCTATTTTTTCAGTAAAAAAACAGCAAGTACTTCCAAGGCCGTCAAAACTTCATTTTAAAATTGAATATTTCCCAAAAAAACAAGCAGTTTCTCAACCGTCTGGCAAGACACAGCGTGTGTGAATTTAGTCTAGGGGTCTGCCAGACGTTAATCTAACGGGCACCGCGGATCAGCCGGATCGTTTGCATTCTGATTTTTCCGACTCTGCTTTATTGCTCCTGGGGTGACCCTTTCTCACGCTAACAGTTTCTGTTATTTTTCTCTTTTTTCAAACGGTTTTGTTTGGCTTCGTGCCAAACAAAACCGTTGGGATGAAGAGAAAAATTACAGAAACTGATAGAAAGTGATTGAAGGTTGCGGCCAAAGCAGTGACGAAAAGTCAGAATTCAGGCGTGATGGGGGTCCGCGGTGCACGTTTTACTAAACCAAAACGAGTTTCGAAATTGAATTTTCATAATTTTCTCTTTTTAAGTGTCCAATATGTCCAAAAGAGGCGAAGAAGTTTCGAAAACCTTTATCGCCAAGTCAAAACAGAAAAAAGAAATTTTAATAACGTTTTCACGAATTTTACGCTGAAAAGTCATGCAGAAATGAACATTTTTTACTTCCTTGGACACCACATTATCAATTCACTCAATTTGGTTTAGTAAGACGTGTTAGCCCAACTAGATTGTCGAAAACATCAGCGGTTTGCATGATTTTTCTACGAAAGCCAAAGAATAACAGCTATTTTGTCGAGTTTTCCACCAAGTCGACTCACTAGATTTTAGAAAAACTGTTTTCAAGGAAAAAGGATTATTTTTGTACCGAAATTCACAAAAACGACTATTTTGTCGAGTTTTAACCAAAAAAAATCATGCAAGCCGCGTTTTCGTACAAATCAACGACTGCGAGAGAGAGTTGACGGCGACGCAAGGAAATCGCCAGGAAATGATGAACATGATATCGAAAGGAAGATAACAACACGAAAGCAACATATAACTAGAATAACTAGAATGAGAAGCTTCAAGTGAACTTTTTATGTAGACACCATGTTTTTAGCCGAATTCGGGGGAACTGTTAATCCGAACGATCAGCTTACGAGAAATCGAATAAAAAAAACAGAATTTAGATGCTGATCCGGCAGAATTTTGAATAATTCGTTGAGAAAAGAGCAATTATTTCAGTTTTAGCGATCAGGAACAGTGGACAGGTTCGCAAATTTGATTACTTCGAGCCAAATATTTACTTATTATTTCGAAAATAGCGTTTCCCAAGACTGGTATTTTTGTTTGAATCAGTGATCCGAAAAAAGTTTTGGAATAAAGAAAGCCGATGAAAAAAAGAAACGAACTTTCTTTTTTCGATAAACCGGAAAAAAAACCCGATTCTGGTGCTATTAGTAGCAGAATTTTGAATGCTAATCTTGCCAAAAAAAGACGACCTTTGATACTAAAACGAACATTCATGGACCGAAAAAACCCAATTTCGGCGATAGTCAGCAGAATATTTTTTTTCTCGAATTTCGGTGTTAGTCACCGTGCCAAAAAACTGCTTGTTCATTCCAGACAATTAGGTTAGAAACGATGGGAACTTTCGGAAATATTGTAATTTTAAGCCAAAATATTCCGATGGAAAACAATTTCGGGTTGAAATTCGTCAATTTCGCAAAGGAACTATTCCCGACGCTGATTTTTTGTAAAAATCCAACTTCGAAATGCGATTTTCCAACTTTTGAATCAGCAATTCGAAAACAGGGAAAAGAAGAAAAAAAATCGATGAAAAGTTCGAGCAAAACAGAAAGGAAAAAATTGAGGGCTACGGTGACTTTCGAATTGTGCAATCGTATGCACACCGTACTCCGCAAGTTTACTTTTTTGATAAAAAAAAAGGAAATTAGCCTTTTAAAAGGTAAAGATAGGGACCACAACATATGTTCCCAAATTTTCTCGAAAAAATATTCGCTACTTCTCGAGATACAGCTCATTTAGTGAGCAAAACGTTAGTACTGATTTTCTCCCTGGCGCGCTGCAGGCGGAGAAGAAAAAGAGGGGAGAGCGAGGTGTGCGGTGTTGAACCCCCGCCGGTTGATTGGCGTCGGAGTGCGTTACCAGTAGACTACAACTGCAGAGACGCGGCGGCAAAGAGAGGGCCCTTAGATGGCGAAGGCGAGAGTCGTCACCTGCGACGCCTTGTTGAGTAAAAAGTTGCTGATTTTTTGGTTGTGAGCAAAAATAAAAAATTTGCGCGACCTCGCGCGAACGTTCTGTGAAAAGGAATCGGTCCAAAATTGAACATAGAATCCGATTCCGACGAGAAAACTGCCGAAAATAACCGGCATCTGCCTCAAAACTTAAGAAAACCGAGGAAATTTTGATTCAGTAGTTTTCAGACGAGTGATGAAAATGCTTAAAATGATCGAAACATTTCAAGAATCATTTTCTGAGTACTGAAGGTGTTCTACTTTAGAAATATCACATAAAAATTAGGGGTCATCACTGGCATTTTTTCGATAACTTCTGTTGATTTTTGAATGACTATAACCTTTTTGCGCGACCTCCGGGTTAAAATCTGATAAGAAAATCGAATTCCTCGTATCAAAATCAACCGGAGTCCGTACAGAGAATCCCCGAAAATAACTTTTATGAAGGATTTTCTGTCGACTTTCTGAACAATTTCACAAAATTTTGTCATTTTCCTTTTTTCTTCTTCTCAAAGAATCAAAATAGGACAAAAAGAACAATTCCATCGAATTCTACATATTCGATTCTATGAAGACGAATTCTTTCGGACTAGGTTTGGCTTCCATAACCCCTGGTACAGTACATCAAATACCGCGAGGCGCCGCTGGGGAGAAAAATTCGTCGCCCCGCCCCCTTTCATTGCGGTCCCTAAGTAAAGAAATTACTTTTGGAATAAAAAAAGATTTTTTTTTAACTTTTCGCGCCCGGAAAAAATTCTTTCCGAAAAAACCGATACAATCATCTCATTTCGAGTTCGTGGCTCTTTTCTAACCACAAAGTAAGTAAGTTAAGCTCCTTAATTCATTATGAAGCTTGTAATAGTACCTCTAATAAAACGGCATGCTGGAATTTTCACTTTTTGTATTCAGAATACCGTATAAATTCTCTCCTCCCTGGAAAGAATGATACATCGCAACAATGTCTACGCCAACCAACCATGTTTGCTAAATGACCCCCGTGGCTTAGCGGTTAACGACCTAGTTTTTGATTTTTTCATCGAGAGTTCGAACCACATGGAGGCCAAATCTTTTTTTCTTTTTTTTTTCAAGTCGGATTTTGAAAACCCAAGGCTGTAAAGATGTTCTGGTGCCGTTCTAATAGAGGTTTTAAGAAAGAAATTGCTTGAAGTAGTCGTTCTATTACAAGTTTCACTCTAGTTAGGTCATTACATAGCTGCTAAAAACATAGTTCTTTCAGACTCTGTCCCAACTACTTGCACTCTATTATCATATCTTCAAGGATGGTTCGAGTAACTTATTTTCTCAGTAAGTAGTCACAAATTTCCATTTTTAAACCAATTTCGGGGTGTTTCAGAATTCTGATTCACCTGGATATCTTCCAACTTTTGCTCGTATTTTTTGAGTTTGGAAACTAATCGGTTGGTAATTTGGATCTTTTTTCTTGCAATTATTTATGAATTTTATTTCAGAATCGTCATCCAAAAAATGCGAAACTCCTGCAAAGTGGATTTTGCTCTTCAGTTATCACAGGCAAACATTTTTCGATATTTGGAATATTTGATAAGATTTTTTATACTGTTCATGTGATAACTGTTTTTTTTTTGTATTTCTAAACGATTCAATAATAAATAATTAGTAAGTTCAAATTGTTTTTTTTTCAACTTTGAAAAAAAAAAGAATATTGCAAGATTTTAGAAGAGAATTCCATATTCCAACCGATTCGTTTCAAGACAATAACCCGAAAAAAAATTTTTCGAGTCAGTAAATTACAGATCCAAAAAATACGAGCTGTAAAAATCTTCCTGGATTCCAGAGGAGACAATGTTATTTTTTCAGGTTGATTTGAAAAGCGAAAGAAGTTTTGTTCCTTCAATTTCAACGACACTCGAAATTAATTGAAGTTTTTTGTCAATAAAACATTTTCATGCAATTTTTTTAAACTATAAAACCATCCAGTACCATAATACTCTGTGTGTCAACTATTTTAATTTTTATTATTTAACATGATCATTATCCAATTAAACAAAAATTTGAACAGATCCGCTGATGATCAAGGGAATTTTTGTTGGCTTCGCGCTCGCAATGGCTGCCATTGCAATCGCTCCGGGTACGTTGAAAAAAACCGTCATCTCATTTAAAAGAAAAAAGGTGGAGATTAGAAATTGAAAGTTTCTTGACTAATGGATATTTCTCAGGGATTTTCTGGATCTGACAAAAATACTTCTGTATCTGACAAAATCTTTTTTTTGATTTGTAAATTATAAATCGAAAATGAGGTGGACGTTGCTGAAGTTCTCCAGTTTTGATGTGATTTTCATGACTTGAAACGTTACTAAAAGTAGAAGATGATAATATAATTGTTGAACCATTTAATATTAAGGAACTAAAGTTTGAGGATTTGATAATGTGAAAAAGAGCATGCCTTACTAAGAGAAGAGGAATTATGGTGTTATTTTCATTGTTTCCAGACAAAACAACATTTTCGGTGACTTCGCTACGGGACATTCTTCTCAGACAGGCTCCAGGAAACTCAACTGAAAACAGTGAAGCAAACGCCAAAGACTGCCAACCCCCTCTCATTCTCTACTCGATAATCGCCTTACTGATTGTTTTCAATATCTTGTCCTACTTTGGAGGAAGGGCAGTTTATCGACGCGAGGTGAAGGAAATCAATATGAGAGACTGTAAGACGTGTCCGGTACTTTTGATAATATTGACACAGGTTTCATGAATTTTTTCAGAGAACCGAACAATCAGCATCGAATCGATTGTTAGCAGTAGCCTACGAAACAGTCAACCAGAAAATCGGATTCATAATGAGGGACGGAGTTTGCGGTTTTTGTGCCGGGATTCGAGCTTTTCATGAGATGGCCAGCAAGCACTCGGACTTTGTGATTCTTCAAGCAGATTTTGCGAAATACATGGTCTATAAAACCAAGATGAATAGAGCGATTAAAAAAGTCCAGAAGCTGCTTCATTTGGTGACAGAAGGAGAACAAGTCTTGATGGGTATCCCGAACGAAGAAATAAACTCACGATGTCGCGCAGAGATCCTCGCAACTTGGCAAAAAGTCAGAAGCCTTCTAGACGGGACCCAGGAATTTGTCATGACGGGAAAAACAAGAAATATGATCATCGCGTCCATCGTGATCCTCTCTTTTTCGACTGTTGCGTTTGCGATTCGGCAATTCTCTGGAAAAAATAACGAAGGAAGCTTCATTGAGATTTTTGCCGCTTCTATTGTGTAGGTTTAGTATTTCCAATTAAAGTTTAGAATAGGATTTTCAGTGGGTACGGTATTTCTACAGGAAGTGGAGCAGTGTTCGACTCGTACAACTATGGATGGTACCAGGTAACAATTTTTCAATTCGTGATAAATGATGTCGTTTTCTCAGAAACTTATCAATTGATACATGGTGTATGCTTTGGGTCAAATGCTCCTTTTGATGACGGGTTTAAAGTCATACATTTGCATTAAGTAAACTGGGGTTTCTAAAACTATTTCCAGGTTTGTTCTCACTACATTAACTTTCGTTGATTTGCATGTAATAGTTTGAACTTCAGAGTGCTTTTCTTTAGATAATTTTTCGGTGATTTATCCAACTTTTTCAGAACCACAACAGAGTCCGTGGATCTGTGATGACCATCCTGGCCATTCTCCTATTCGCACTTTTCCTCCCTGAACAAACCGCATTGGTCGAGAACTTCAGGACCTTGATTTTCGGAATCATGATGAGTAAAAGTTTGGAAATAAATGACAAAAATACTTTTTTTTTTCTTAAGCCGATACGCTGATCACTCAACTGTCTCCTTTCGAAAATTGCCAGAAGTTGGTGTCAGGAATTATCATCAGTATAATGTTTGTGGTCTCGGTCTTCGTTTGGATTTGGCCCAACTGGGAGAATTCTATGATTTTATCAACTACTGCGCTGGTTCTTATCTACGTGCTCGCACTTGCTGCGGTCGTTCTGAGGTATCTTAAAAAGTTCCAAACGAATTGGGATTGTAGTTACAAGTTGATAATGAATTACTTTTTTCAGCTTCCTCGACAAGAGCGAAGTTTTGGCCCCAGTTCCGGACGCTGCTCAGCCCTTGGCTCCTTCAACCAGCAACACATAGTCTCTCTTTCAGCTTCTCATTTTTTCTTTCCTCTTGTTTTTTTTTCAACTTTTCTCTTCCCCGGTCTTCTCAAAATTTCAACGAGCTTTATTTTTTTCAATTTGCCCTTCATTTTTGTTCCAGTTTGCCCTTTTTTTCAATTCGTCCCTTTTCTGCCATTATCTGATTTGAGATGATCAGATAAGATAACGTGAAATAAAAACTTCAAAGCATATCTTTCAATCAATTCTCGAAAATTCGAAAACTGTATCTCACAAAAACATACTTACAATATTCGAAAAGGAAATGTCGCTGAACCTTTGTAAGTTTTCGATCTCTGGTGGTACGGTACTCTTCCAATTTTCCAGGAACTTTTTCAGTTTAGACATTCTCAGCTTTCCAGCTAGATCTAGGTGAAGTTAGGCTAGGAAGTCTCCATTTGGTTCCTAAGGCCAAATAATTAGAATTTCAGCATTTTTTTCTAGATTTTCAAGCTTGATACGTTTTTCAGAGATTAATAGCATATTCCAAAAAAGTTGAACCTGAATCTATGACCCTATGTTGAACCTGACTACCTTATCCTATAATACAGGCTTACTGTATGGTCAGAGCAGTAAATCTCGGTTGTCTTTAGAGTTATCAAAAAGTGGTTAACTTATAAAATGTTCAAAATGGTTTATTAAAAATTTCTTTAGTTGTACGTTTTCCCGAATTTTGAAAGGCAAACGAGATATGCTGCTCTGAACATGCATTACCCGGTAGGTCTTCGCTGTAATAGAGATGCGCTCACTACTTTATTTTCAGATGAGCTTATCTCAGTTGTTTTTAGAGTTATCGAGAAAATTTCGATTGAAAAAATGTTCAAAATGTAAAAATGAACATTTCTTTTTCCTAAAATTTTCAAAGCCAACCGAGATACACTGCTAATCACATTCCCCCCTATACCCACTTCCTGGTTTTCAATCATCATTCAAGTCAAGAAATAGTTGATCAGATTGGTTTTATTTGCAAAAAAAGGTGATAATCTATTTGTATATCCAAAGAGCAAAATATCATTATCTAAAGACTCGACTCAGCCTTCGGACTGCACGGTGGTAGTATCGACGAAGCAGATCTTTGTAATGACGGGGAGGGTCGAGCAGTGCTAGGCTTATGGCTATTCATTGTCTGGAAAGAGAGATCATTGAAACAAGATTATTGTGATTAGTGGCAGGGGAATTGGATTTTGCTGCTTTGGGGGTACTGGGTCTTGAATCAGTTTGACTCAAACTGATTGGAATGGGTTTTTGGCATACTTGTGAAATCTGGGTCGGGTCCGCTAAAGCACGCAGGCCCAGCCCTTAGGGGAACTTTCAGGGTCCGGCCCGCATGGTCCTGGAGAAAATTTTGAAATTTTTCCCTGAAATCCCGGGTCATGGAAATTTCTGAAAAAGCTCGGCCCATCACAATAATGGTTTCCGGTCTTTTGGATTCAAATAAACTCACCAATCGATCTCTAAACCCGAACATTCTTCTGATCGCATTCCGGTATCTACAGGAAAACATCACGCAGAGAAAACATCTTGTGGAGGAATTCACCGCAAAGATCCACCGAATTCCGGTGTTCGCATATCGTATGAAATCTCTGAAAACACCCATTTTCTTAGTAAAAACTCCTTTAGAATCTTACACAGTATCCCTGCCAAAAATCAATTCCAAAATGAAAATCGTCGAGTAACAAACTTGAATCAGATACTCCATCACTGAAATCACCGTCACCAAAATTGTCGTGGTCTTGTTTCTTTTCTGATGTGGGTTAGTCGTCGTGGATCCATTCTGGATCTTCATGGTTTTTCGGATTTCTCGTGATAGAAAAACGATGAGAAATGGGTAAAGAAGACAGGGCAGGATATGGGAGAAAAATCCATTGGAAAGGAAGAATAGCTTGGCGAAAATTCCATTTCCAAATGTGTACAAGGAAGATGTGATGAGGTGATATTCAGAGATTTCAGTGGTGGAGAGGGATTCGCATCTGGAAGTAAATCGCTTGTACTCAGAGACTTTTTCGGCAAGTTGCCGTTGTTGGCTTGCCCAGTGATGGGCAACTTGCCATCTGCTTCTCACCCCGGCTGCGGTATCCACGGCCCCAACTCCTCAATCTCATCCTTGAAGTAGAAACTCAAAGAGATCACAAAACTGCCAATAAAACTACAAAATATCAGAATCCACCCAAATCCTGGAGCAGATATCATTTGGAATCGATTATCGGATATTTTTTGAAGAGTGGCGACTCGAACCAAAGCAAAAAGTACACAAAGCCACGTGGATAATCGGGTGGTGTTGTCGGCAGATGAAAGAAAAATTCGGTTGAAGTAGATTTGAAGGACGGAGGGTGGGATCGGGCTGGAAAAAAGTTAATTGGGGCCTTCATTTACAGTTCCAGCACGCAGATACTGTAAGGGATGTCAGAATGAATGCTCTGAACTTTTCGTGCATCTTTGCGTCAGAGTGTTGTAACGCGCTTGGCCTATTACAGTAATACAAAGTCCGCAAACACCGTGCGTTGCAAGTTCCTTTAATAAAGTGTCTTGATCCATTTGAAAATATTCTAACTATTTTTATTGGTAACAGTGAGCCAAAATAAGGGAACTTCAATTCAAAATTGGCAAGTGCCGATAGAGCGCACTTTCTGACTTACCATTTCTGCCATGCCTCCCAAAAAACCGCCACCTTCACTTTAATCGGGACCACCAACGAATAGAGTTCCGAGAGACAAACTCCAATTAACAACACATAAATCGAAGCAGTCCTCATATATCTCCTTGATAAAACCACCAAATGAAACAGGTTAATTATTAAACTGAAGAAACAAATGAGGTATTCATTCCGCTCCAAAAATGGAAACACTAATGTTGCCTTGAACATATTCATCTTCAATCAGCTTGATGTCATATGTATTTTTTTAATCTGAAGAAAAAGAAGAAGTTTGAGCACTACTCGCTTTCCGTCAGTCCGAGAAAATGGAGATAATTGAATTTGCGCCGAGACGAATGGGTGAAAAAAGAGTGACTGGAAAAATATATATGGCGGTAATTCCTGGAAAACAATAGAGAATTAAGTCATGAAAATAAGAGAAAATGGGTCTAGAAGGAAAGTGAGTTCAAGGGGCAAGGGAAAGAAAATTGAATTGAGTTGCATCAAAGATTGAAAAGTAATCAAGGGGGAGAGGTTCTCAGAACTGCGAAGAAAATCGAGCAATATATCTCGGCTCTCTTTGAAGATACCAAATTGTTGTCAACTGATAAAATATTCAAAAAATAATAATAATGAATTTTTTTTAGTTGAGCAAATTTTGATATTGTCAAAACTAAGCGAGATATATTGCTCTGAAAAAGCAGTACTTTGTATGCCAGTCCTGCATCCAGTACTGTATGTTCAGAGCAACATATCTCGGTTGTCTTTGGAGTTAGCAAAAAGTTGTCATCTAGAGAATTTTTAACCATCAAAATTTTAACATTTTATCAGTTGGTTAAATTTTGATAGCTCTAAAAACAACCGAGATATACTGCTCTCAATATGCAGTACTGGATTTTCCTCTATTATAGGTTTTCGTTCATTCAAAGAACTTTTTGCACGGGTTATTATGCTGTAGAACATATGTTTTCTGGAACAGGTGCTGAAAAACTATTTTGAAAACGCTAGAACAATGGAATAAACAGGAAAATAATATACAGATGTCCAAAATCTCTTTCCATGCTCATCTCATTTTTTGGCACCTTTCTGAAACTGACCATCTAAAAAAAACCAAAAAGAGCAACAATTTCATTTGCTCCTTTCAAAACTCAGTAATAAAAACTACGAAAAAATGCTCTTCTTGACCTTCAATAAATTTTTTAATGAGGTTGGACCCAAGGTTGTACGTGCATCTGAGCACATAATTACTCCAGGCTTTCTGTGTAATTGGCTTTGTTATATCGGAGATGAAAACCATTAAACTAGCAATGATACCTAGAAGAAATCAAGACAAGGAAGTAGGATTGACATTTATATTAAGGTCAGCTTGCAATAATTTTTGCAATAAAAAAACACAAAATAAGAATGTTTTAATTTGACATCAGCCAAAAATCCGCAAACTGTTCAGAACGATCCCATTGGGCCTCTGAAAAAGAAAGTAGTAGACTTTGATCCCTACTTCCTCTTATCCTTATTTTTGTAATACCTATTTCTATTTTGGTCTAGATATATTATCATCGTTTTCTTCTCCTTCTTCAGGTTCTCCCTCATTTTGCATATCGGGGGATTCCCCCGATGGATATGATTCATATGACGGTTTGAATGTTTGATCACTTTATGGGAAAGAAAGATCAATTGAAAATATTTGGACATCTCCGGCATCTGAATTCAAATCCACTGGAAGAAGAACCTTGATTTTTTGAACCGGGAAACTTTTCCGTTTATCAAAAAAATTGAGAGATGATCAAAAAGTTTAAAGATCAAATGGAAGTTACACCTTATGATATCACTGGTTGTATATAAGTTTTGTGAAAAATCGTGATTTTCTGTGTATATTTTTTCATGGTAGGGTTTTCAGTGTGTGATCTGCAATTACAGTCAGATTCCGGTTATTTTGTACTTGTTCACAAAAAAAACAACATGGATCAACAAAGGATTTAATACGGGGGTTTGTTCTGTAAATATTAACTGTTACAGGCCTACTTTCAGACACACTAATTGGGCGAAAAACAGCAAACATTTGTATCTTTTCAGTACCATTTCAGCATAAAAATATCTGACATGCACCATATAACCTAGTACTGGCCGGCCGTCTGGCCGTCTGACAGCCTTGCTCCCAGTATGGCATGTTCTAGGCAATATATCTCGGTTGTCTTTGAAAACTTGAAAAAGTGGTCAACTGAAGAAATGTTTATCGATAAATTTCAAGCATTTTGTTAGTTGACAACTTTTTGATAACTTCAAAGGCAACAGAGATACACTGCTCTGCACATACAGTACGTACCTCTGTTATAGGCTTGCCCTAGCTAGCCCTTTGAGAATTTTGAGAAGCTTCCAACTAAAAAAATGTTTAGAAATCAATTTTGAACATTTTGTTAATTGACAACTTTTTGATAGCTTCAAAGACAAATGAGATATACTGGTCTGAACATAGAGTACGTACCTCTATTACAGACGTTGCAGAATAGGAAGATAGGATACATTTATCAAAACGACATTAATATTTTTAAGGAAATCTGTAAAAAAAAACTTGAAAACTAGCGTGAAAATTCCGTTTTCCAGTTCCCCATTTTCCAGAATCCTCTCCAGAATTCAAAAACCATCAGAATCCAAAACCATTTTCCAGAACCCTCTAGAATCACCACCTCCGCAATTTCTGAGAACATTCTGAGTTCATTGTCATTCATATCTCTCTACAAATCCATTATTATCCATATATCATCACGAAGATTAATGATAAGACAACCGGTTTCTTCCCCTTTATCATCAGCTGTCTATTTGTACTCTCTACTATCTTCCCCCTCCAAACACATGGGGTCTGAAGACAATGGCTTTCGGTTCTGAATCTTTTTCAAGAAGAAGAGAGCTTCAGAAATATGGTCTTTGATCAAAAAACCCGAAATTCCAAAAATGTTTCTTCTCTCCCCGTGTTCCACATTCTCGTCATTCTTTTTCTCTATTTTTCTATTTTTTTTTCGTTTTTTTTTCCCAATGATAACATGTTGATAAGCTGTGAATGATTGTATTTAAAGAGTTGCGAAGTTCGGAAGAAATCGTAGTATTTACTCATTTTTTCGGTTGTTTTTTGGATTAGAACATGTTTTTTAGAGGTCATTTTGCCACGTGGTTTTTGGGGGAACTGGTCTTACAAGGTTTTTGGTACTCTGAATTTCGAAATTTAGGCAAAATTGACCACTCGTCAAGTACTGGCCGGTAGTCACTATGAATTTATGAGTAAGTGTTTCCGAATGGAACTCAATTTGAAAACGTATTCTAGATTGCCCAATATTATCCAGATCTTTCTTTCCGATTATCTTTTACTTTTCTTCGCCGAATGAGCTTTTTTATCTAGACACCCCAGTCATTGTGACCACGAGAACTATGTCTTTTGTTGTAATTTGATAACCTCCTTTTTGGGCACACCTTTAAAGATCTGACCAATAAAACGAGAAAAAAGTGTTCTTTGGAAATAGAGATCGGACAGTCATGACAGTAAATTTTAAAGTGACAGTTCAGTTGGTGAACAGTGTTGCTGCTGGACTAGAAAACACTTTTCTCCACCGACTGAAAATCATGTCTGACTGGGCCCTGGTTAGATTTTTCACATCAATCTCTTATGACCTTTAATTCAGGAATCAAAATTTTGGGAACAAAAATCGTGAACCTCTGACATTCAGAACGTTATATCTCGGTTGTTTTTAGAGTTATCAAAAAGTTTCCAACAGACAAAATGTTCAAAATGTAATAATGAACATTTTTCTAGTTGATCACTTTTTGACAACTCTGAAGACCACCGAGATATACTCATCTGAAGAAGCGGTAGTCAATTGTCTATGAAGACAGAGAGGGTCAGAGACGCAGAGTGTCTGGTTTCTCTGCCTCTAGCTGGAATGATGCTCTGAATCACCCGAAACCATTGAAACTACAGTAATCTTCTGTCTTCTACCCTTCATACCATGCTGTTCTCCATGTCTGTATTTCTGCTCGTCACTTTTAAAAACTCTATCCATAAAATCTCCACTCTATTTTTATACACTTCTCTACCTGACTCATCTTTACCTATCCTTTCCCTCGTTTTTCCTATCCCTATCCTTTTTCACTTTCTAGTCGGAACTGGGCGGAGTCTTTACACATATAAATTGGAGGATGATGATGTATACATATTGTTGATGGGGGAAAACCTCGCCCCGCCACCCCATCGACGATTAGCGAATCACATACAAATCGATCTTCGGTCCATTTTTAACCTGTTCTGGATTTTTTTTTACTTTTTGGATTTCGAGAATATAATGGTTAGGTGATCTCTGTATGTTTCAATTCGTTGTCGTTTTTTTTTCGTCTTCGTAATTTCAAACTTTCAAACTGACACTCTGTTTTTTCAGAAATCTAAACCATGACAGTGGAGAAGAAGTCAGGACCACCGGCAGGAGTGGCAGTGGTGATTCCAGGGAAAGAACTTCCAATAGGTAAGGTTTTTCTAAGGGAAATCTAGGGTATAAAACCTGACTTTTTTGGTAGATACTCAACTGCTATGGGGGTGATCAACTGCTATAGCTATTGTCTCAACTGATATGACTATAGCAGTTGATCCATAGCAGAAGAGCCAAATATAGTAGTTGAGAAACGAATAGTTACAACGAAGCACTTGATCATCCCAATAGCAGTTGAGTATCTGAAGACTTTTTGAATGATCACTTCTGAAAACTAGAACCTTTTTTCTCATCACAAAGACTGATCCCTAGACACCACGTGAGCCTTATTCTGATATCATACCCATCAATAAAAAACAACAACAAAATCTGAATATTGTCTGTCTTGTTATACGTATTTTGATCATATGATTTGACCTATAGATTCGTATTGAATTTTGAATTTTTTCAATGAAAACTTGTCACTATTAATTGAAAGTGACAGACAGGTCAAGAAGATTTTGGTCTAGGAATTTAGGAGATAAGATTAGATGATTACTTTTGGAAAGTGATGTTTGCAAGATGAATACCTTCGATACTACATTTTCGATATCCGAAAACTCCAATTTTCCAGAAAACCCGGGCTATGTCCGCTACCTGGTGCTGGTGTCCACAATGCTATGCCTCACATCCCTCATGTCCAATGTTGTCTGCTTCAACTTCACAGTTCTTTGTATGCCTGGCACCGGAGAATCTCCAGATTTCTCTGGAAATCACACAAGATTCATTGGATACACTAGACAGGAGAAAACCATCTTGTTGAGTACTGTAGCCATTGGAGCAGTCTGTGGAGTTCTTCCAGTGATAATTGGAATTTCAAAGATTGGATTGAAAGTCGTCTTCATGACTTCTGGAGCCCTGGCTGCTATTTCAACATTCCTGATTCCGATTCTGGCACCAATGCATTTTTACCTTTTTGTGATCTTGAGATTTGTACAAGGTCTCTCCTATGCCACGTGTTTTCCTGCCGTGGGAGCTATCACATCCTCCTGGGCGTCTCTGGCTCAACAGGGACTTTTCGTGGCTGCTCTGACAACTTTCGGTCAGACATCCTCGATTTTTTCGATGCCTGTCGCAGGAGAGCTGTGCTCATCTCCAGTTGGATGGAAAGCTGTTTATTACCTTCACGCACTGATTTCAGTGGCAGTTTTTACAGTTTGGTTTGCGATTTTTACCGATTCTCCCGGTAAGATTTTGAGAATTGAGACCAATTTATAGATTTATTTATTTCAGAAGACAACAAATTCGTGAGACCAGCTGAACTTGCTGAAATTGAATACAACAAATCCGAAGAAGCAATTCATGAGCATCACAACACCCCTTACCTCGAAATCGCTTCCACTCCATCTGTCTGGGGAATCTGGATTGGAGCATTTGGAGATCTCATCGCTGTCCAACTCATCCACATCTACTCTCCAGTTTTCCTTCATGATGTCGGCGGGTATTCTTTTGAGAAAACCGGATTTGCTGCCGCTGTTCCAGTCCTCTTCCAATTTATAGTCAAAATGTTCGCCGGACATTCCAGTGATAAGATTCAAGGGATTTCTGAAACAACGAAACTTCGAATCTATAACACCCTCGCTTTGGGAGCCAGTGCTATCTTTCTAGTGGCATTGGGATTTGTGAAACAAGGTCAAGGAGTTTTGGGATTGGTTCTGATGACGTTGGCGACTGGAATGTTCGGATTCAATGGTGGAGGTTTTAGCAAGTGCGCCGCCCTTGTCTCCCGTCAGTACAACCATTTCGTGATGGCCATCAATCAAATCCTAATCTGCTTCTCTATGATTGTCTGCCCTCTCATCGTCTCATCGATTCTTCAACAAGGAACTGTAGCCGAATGGAGAATCGTGTTCTTCGTTCATGCTGCTATTCTAGTCATCTCCAATGCAGTTTTCTGTTGGCTCGCCACAGCAAAACCTGCTCCATGGACGGATAGAACTATCAAACATTCTGCCACGAAGAATACTCCATTGTATCAGATGAAAGTATAAGGGTCATTATTATCATTTCATTTTTCATCTCATCAATCACTTCATAATAATACATATCATTGTTTTGTTCGGGTACTCTCTTTTGTATCTAGTTTTTGTGTGTATGTAGTCTTGAATGAAGAATTTTGATTTTTTCAAAAAATATTTATTCCCGCGACGACTCTATAGAGTTTGATAAAAGTAAAAATCTCTAGTTTAAGCATCAAGCATCTGAATCAGTACCCGTAGTTGAACTAGAAGAAGTAGAAGACACTTCTGTAGATTCAGTTGATGTGGAGGACTCGCTTTCCACTGGAGCTTCTTCCGGTTTCGGCTCCTCCTTCTTCTCTGGTTCGGGCACATCAACGAGTATTTTGTCGAGGAGTTCCTTGGCATTTGGTGGGAGCGGTTTGCCGAGAGATCTCCAGATTGTAAGCTCCTCCACACTCTTATCCTTGATTTTGTGGCACTGAAAGGATATAAGGTAGCTTCAGAACAGCATATCTCATTTGTCTTTAGAGCTATCAAGATGTGACCAACTAGAGAAATGTTTCTTGTTACATTTTGAACATTTTATCAGTTGACAGCTTTTTGATAACACTAAAGACAACCAAGATATTCTCTTTCAAAGTTTGAGCATCATTCCGACTAGAGGCAGAGAAACTAGACCCTCTGCGTCTCTGCCCCTCTCTGTCTCGGGTAGTTTATCCACTACTGCTTGTTCAGAGCAGTATATCTCAGTTGTCTTTAGAGCTATCAAGAAGTAGTCAACGAAGGAAATGTTTGAAAATACATTTGAAAAATTTCATTAGTTGATAACATTTTGATAGCTCTAAAGACAACTGAGTTATACTGCTCTGAACATTCCGTACTGGGTGTTTCGCTATCCTACCCGGTACTGCGTGTTCTAAGCGATATAAGCCGGTTGGTTTTGACGGAATCAAAAAGTGGTCAACTAAAGAAATGTTCTTTGAAATATATCCAACATTCTGTTAGTTGAACACTTTTTGATAGCTCTAAAGAAAACCGAGATAAGCCCCCACTTACCAAAACCCGATCCAAACTATGGAAAATTGCCAACTCCATCGCATCCTCCTGATTGATATCCTTTCTCAACAGGAAGTTCTCACACTCTCTTTTCAGCTTCTTTACCACAAACTGATCACCCATCAACAACAATTGACTGACGTTCTCTTCACAAATCTCAATCGGAGCCATGTAAATGTACTGAAGGAAGATAT
Source organism: Caenorhabditis brenneri (assembly GCA_000143925.2). Classification (NCBI taxonomy): domain Eukaryota; kingdom Metazoa; phylum Nematoda; class Chromadorea; order Rhabditida; family Rhabditidae; genus Caenorhabditis; species Caenorhabditis brenneri. Next base: position 272,900 of record GL379893.1, on the reverse strand, counting down.
GGAAAGCATTCAAATCGACGTTATTGATTGGGATTTCCGACATTCCTGACTCATTGAAACTTCCATTGAATAAGGCTTGGAAGAATGGAGAGTTGATGGAGAGGATCTGAAGTTGGATTTGAAACTCCGGAAGGAATCGATTCCAATACCTGCTTTGACACATGCAACTTTTTGTCTCCAACCACCAGAACCATATCAGACTCTCCCTCCCTTGGCACCGATAAATCCACAAAATCTCCAGAATAGAGCTCTTCCACCTTCGTGATTCCAATATGAACTTGAAACATGGCAGTTCCATTCATATAGAATCCACTCTTCTCATTCATCGTCACCTTCTCAAAAGTGTGCTTCCAATTGTGCCCCTCCTTATCCTTCCGATCAAATTGCACATCAAATTCCGACGCCGTCAGCGACTTTTCATGCGATTTTTGGTTCACAAAACGAACGGTAACATCAGCATTAACTGCCCAATTCGTCATGTGAGCAAGACAGGATTGAGCCGGTTCACAGGTCAAAGAAATCAATAATTTGTCGGATTTCCTGTTGTCAACTCCCAGAAACCATTTCGTGTTTCCACAATATCCCAAATCGAGTTTCTGCACATCTTTGGAGGAGGCGAGAGCCGGAATCGAGCAGAAATCCATTTTCAACCCTTTTGGATAGAAATCTACAAAAAATCGGAATTCTTCTGAGCCAAAAGAACCGGAAAAAAGAAAGAAACATGTAGCCCTTCTTTCTGTATTTCTAATGCAACGAAAAGATCGTCCGGCTAGACGTTTTGTCTTTCAATTTTTAATCGCGGGTTCGATCCCCGCCGAGGCAAAACTCACTAGCCATTCGCTTGACTTGATCATTGTTGGATCTCCAGAACATGTTCATGTTTTCGAGAAATACCCTCTCAACTGAACTATTCAGCAAGTTTCTCCTTGCCACGTGGAATAAACAAGAAAAGGTCACGCGACGTGGATTTATTGGGGGAGATTCTACAAAAACTAGGGGAACAAAACAAAGAACTAGGGCTAGGAGTGCTAAGTGCTATTACAAAAAAAAAACAAAGGATAATAATAATTATTAAAGATAAAACATGACAGATTAGACGCCGAATCGTATCGGAGTTTTGGTGTTTCTTCTGCTCGTCGGAGTCTCGTCGTTGGCACCGAGAATTCCATGGAGTTTGCTCACCTCCGTTCTCTTCTTCCTGAAAATAATTCTTTTTGTGAAACGAAACAAAAACTTTAATTATTAATAACAAATATTTATTTTAGAAAACAAGTAAAAACAGTGTTTCTATGCGATAATGCATCTACGTTTTCTCGAAACTAACGGAATTGCAGCAGGAGCTGGCGTCTTCTCCTCTTCATCATTCTCCTTCTCGGTCGTCTTATTGGGAGTGCGTCTACCCTTTCGCGAAGTTAACTTTGAAGTTGTCTTCTTCTTCGGAGTAGTTTTCTTCGTTTTATCCTCGTAGGCATCCGCTGGTTTACCTTTCGGCACTATGCGCTTCGGTCTGATGATCGGCGGTGTCTCATCATCAATCGGATAATTCGGGGTTCTCGTATCAGACGGCCCGGTTTCCTGTGTAAGTGAAACGGCTTGAGGAATTTTAATTGGAGAAACAACGAATGACTCAGAGGAGCACGTGAAAAACGCAGAAGTTGAAGACGTCGAGAATTCCAGTGAAGGAGGAAGTTCCTTTGAACGAATTAATTGTAATTCTCTCTCGACTCGATCAAATCGCTGGTTAACTTCTTTGTTTTGTGATTCCAAAATAGAGATTCTCAATTGGCTTGTTATAAAATCTCTGAAAAAAGGAAATATCATTTGATTTCTCTAGATTGTCATATTTACTCTTGAAGAATTTTGACTTCCTCTCCAAACTTTTGCAGCTTCGTCTCCAAATCGGTAATTCTCAACGCGTCTTGTGCGGCCTTTATTTGAGCATCCCCGAGGCATCTGAAAATGTAAACTATGCATGGGAAGCTGCTATTCAATAACCTTTCAAGATTCAACACGTGCTCTCTCACATTGGGCGGTCGGACATCCATTGGCGAATCGAGTGCAGTTGCGGCTGCATCGAATTGAACACTGAATAAGTTTTATAATATGTTGCTTTGTGAGTTCTACTTACTTTGAATGCATCTGCATCTGATTTCTTGCATTGAGACTTCTTGTTGAATCCAATGGTGATGAATAAATTGGTGTTGTTGTAGGAGTACTGGAAAAGAGAAATGACATATTTCGATTCGCTTTCAGAGTAACGTTATTCAGACCGAAAGCCAAGCGAATAATAAATTAATTTTTAAAAAGTGCAGCTAACGAGCGGTCTCCTATTTCTAGCTCTAAATGTGTCAAAAAGTTGCTTTTTACGACTTTCCAAAACAAAAATGAATAAATAATAAAATAATATTATGTACTTCATCGTCGTCTCCTCTATAAACGAAGTATTGCTGACATGCATTGGCGAATCGAGTGCAGTTGCAGCTGCATCGAATTGAGCACTGAATAATGAACTGAGAGTTTGTTGTTCTGTGAGTTAAACTAACTTTGAATGGACCTGCATTTGATTTCTTGCATTGCGACTTCTTGTTGAACCCAACGGCGATGAATAGATTGGTGTTGTTTTAGGAGTACTGGAAAATGGGAACGGTAGCGAATTTTAACACAATTTTTTCATATTTTGATTCAATAAGCCTTCTGTGTTACGTCATTCTAAACCGAAAGCCAATCAAATAATGAATTAATCAATAAACTAGACTGCGCGGCAAACGAGTTGTCTCCTATTTCCAGCTCTAATTGTGTCAAAAAGTTGCTTTTCACGAACTTCCGAAACAAAAAATAAAGAAAAAAAAGAAATTATGTACTTCATGGTCGTCTCCTCTCTAAACGAAGTATTGCCTTCTTTCTTGAATGACGATCTTCTGTCTGTGCCCGGCTGGGTACCAATGAAAACGATTTCATCATCGTCAGCATCATTTGTCACTTGTTCCACCTCCTGAACATCATCATCGTCAGCTTCATCATCGACTATTTGTTGAGTGAGATCATCAGCTGGTGCTATTATTTTCAACAACGCATCCTCAATAGTCTTTACTGGTCTCGGAGCGAGTTCCATTGCTTCGAAGTCGCTGTCGGTGATGTCTATCAATGGGAAAGCAGCATTTCTGGAAGTAATTTGTTATATTTCATGAACAAGATGAAAATGTTTACGTTGCTATAGGAGCAGAAGTCGATTGGAATGATTCTCTTATGAATGCAGTCATTGCGTCAACATCCATTGCTTCACCGCTCTGACCACCTTCTGCGACTCCCCAGCAGCTTTCTTCGGTGAAAGTGATTTCATCGAAACTCAGATCAAGTCTTTTCTCAGTTTCCGCATCTTTTTCAGTGATCACATGCTCTTGCTCTGGATTCTTTTCCGCAGATTTCTCAGTAAAGAAGTTCTGCTGCTCCTGATTATTGACTGCAGAATTCTCTGGATTCTTTTCGACAAACTGCTCAATAAGGAAATTCTGCTGCTCCACACTGTTATCCACATCATTCACAATGAAGACACTATCTTCCTCTGGATTCTGTTCCGTACATTTCTCGATTGGAACTGGATTCTTTTTCTCATGTTTCTCAACAGAGTTGTTCTCCGCATTTCTATCAGGCCACACTTCATACCACGGATCGTTTGGATCATCTTTTATTGTGATCTCTTCCGGACTTTTCTTTCGAAAAGCAATGAGAACGTTGTGGTCGTCTAATCGATAATCGGCAACGTCGTGCAACCTGAAAATTTGATTTTTGAAAAACAAAATAAACGAACATTTAAACTAACTGATTTTGAAATTCAGAGTCCACTGGTTTCTGAAGAGCGTAGTACAAGCACGCCTTTGTCTGAATTGATAGATCGGCGAAGGCGAGATTCGGAACCATGGCATTGTGAAACCTGTAAAAATGGGTTTCGAAAAGCGTTGTCGAAAAAAAAAAAACTAACATATCATAAAGGTCTGTGGCCTCGAGAATCGTGTCGACCTCCTCCTTCATTTGTTCCCAAATCATCATTCCCTCGCGGATTTTTTCACTCATCGGCGGGTCGAGAGTGAGATCTTCGGCATTTCGAATATGTCTTAAGATGAATTTCCAGATCTCCCCATGCTTTCTCTCCTCGAAACCATTCTTCTTCTTCTCATGTGGTTGACCGTCGATCGGCGAGGTCTTTCTTTTGCGCTCCGACATTCTTTGTTTTTTTGTCGGCTGAAAATATAGTTTGTTAATACGCGGAAATAAATTAAGGAGAGAAAACAAGAGAAGGAATCAAATAAATTTGTTATTATGTCCCAAATTTAGGATTTGAAGAGAGCAGCGAAAAAAGACAGAAAGCGCGTGTAAAGCAATCAGTTATTTTAAAAGTTCATGGCTGAAAATGTTTTCAGAGTTTTAAACTGCATCTTCATTCAAAATTCAAGAAAAATTGTCTGAAAAATTGTGTTTTAATTCTTGAAAATCAACTGAAAAAACAAAAAAAATTAAGTCAACAAAGACGGCCTCCGCGAGACAATTCGGAAACAAATAGCTTGCGCCTTTAAACGACTACTGTAGAATTCACTCTTTTCTTCGATTGAGAACAGATTTTATCGCTGAAATTTCAGCTGAAAATTAAAATGTAATGAACAAAAATTATTTTATTTCTGATTAAGCAATTTCTTAATCAATTTCCATCAAAACATAGTTGAAACATCTCTACTATTCCATGTTGTCAACATCCTACTCGGCTGTTTTCGTTCTCTTCTCATTAGCCTCAACACTTTTGTCATAATGATCTTCCGAATCGATGGTGTTCCAACAAAATATATAAAGAAACAGGTGAACGCCACCGATCCAGCTCTTGCGTAGTAGATCATCCGTCGTGTGAACCCGGGTAGCGCTTCGTATTCATCCTGAAGCACTGACTATTGTACATAAAAACCTAGAAGTTAAACTTACACTAAAAATATCCGTAGCTTTCTCCGTAATTTCATAAATTAGCAGAAAAGTCGTTGAAGAAATCGATTGTATTAGCAATGTCTTCTCATGACTTTGCCTTGCATTTAGTTCTGGAATTCTTCAAGTACTGCATGTTCAGATCAGTACATCTCGGTTGTCTTTAGAGATATTGAGAAGTTGTCAACTAAAAAAATGTTTACAATGTAACGATGAATATTTCTTTGGTTAACAACATCTTGATAACTCTGAAGGCTACAGAGATATACTGCTCTGAACATGCAGTACAGGATGGGTCTTCATTGCAGGACTGGTAGTAGTGTATGTTCAAAGCAGTATATCTCGGTTGTCTTTAGAGCTATCAAAATGTAATCAACTAAAGAAATATTTATAAAGACGTTTTAAACATTTTGTTGGTTGTCAACTTTTTGATATCTCAAAAGACAACAAAGATATACTGCTCTGAACACGCGATTCTAAAGTTAGATGACTCACTTCCATTCCCAGTATTATCAATTCTCTTCCTCTTCTGCGAAATATAGAATATCAATGCAAAGTTCAAAACCAAGCACCCCAATGGAATTACACCAGTGTAGGTGTCAAAGATATAGGTTATCTGAAAAAGCCGGGCTTTCGAACGGAACGAGAGATTTGAATTTACAAAATGGCCATCTGGATCACATTCCGTGGAATAATCGAATGTATAAAAGGAGTAATTAACAGCACAACCAGAATAGAATGGGATCAGGAGCAAGATGAGTAGGGTTATCTGGAATTTTTTAAGGTTCAGGTCTCTAAGAAAGAACTAGAGGCCTCACCGCCAATAGAAAACAATACAACCACAGCTTCCGATCTGTGAATGCTTTACCAAATGGGGAAAAGATAACATAAATGCGTTCGATTATCATTAGAACAGTTAACAACAAAGGGTAGGTGTACACATGGTAATCGAATAGGGTTAGGTACTCTCCCAAGTTATTGTAGATCCCTGGAATCTTTATTTTTCGAATATTCGGAATGTTCCTATCCCTGATTTTGGCGGTACACATCTCAAAAGTGGGCGGAGCTAGAAAAAAATTGTCAACTGCAAACTTTTTCAGAATCAAATTCGGAGCAGTTGACTACTTTTTTTCTAGATCCGCCCATTTTTGAGATTATCAAAACTTACATTTATAAGCTTTTTTACTAATGAAATACGGAAAAATATCACTGTAAAACTCTACAAAACACACTCCTGCATTGCAAATTATCATTATATAAATGTAAACTATTGGGATTCGATCTGAAAATTTCCATCTTATTTTTAGAAGTTTCCTCTAATTACCTTTCTGCCTATACGTATACACGGAGATGAACAAGATGAACAGAAAACCAAACGCAGCGAAAATCATTAATAAATAGAGAATATAAAAAATTACAACCAGTGGCATAGTGGAGAGTGACAAAAGAATATTTCAGGCCGGATTGCTCATAATATTCAATTTTCCAGGAGAAATATTATATTTACCTTTACCTCAGAACCTAATCAAATTTTGAGGGGGGAAGCCGATGTCATGCTTCCGTTTTGTCAGACTAAAGGGGGGAGATGATTGGGTTCAAAGACTTTATTCAAGGTCATTTTCCCAGAGAAAGGTTCATGGCTTAGGAATTTTCTATAAATTGGTGGCCTAAAAGTTGATGCTCCTGTGAGAGGATTCTGAAATTTCTAGCCCTCACTCGAGCCGGAGAACCTGGAAACCTTAATCTGAACATGCCGCTTTTTGTTCAATTCACTGTCGACATGGCTACTTCAGATAAAGATTCCCAGACTCTCAGGCTCCAGTGAGGGCTGGAAATTCCAGAATCTACTTATCTACTTTCAGACCATCAATTTATAGGAGCTCCTAATGTCAAGGAATAAGCACAGAAAAAAATGAGTCAGTTTTTATTTATCCAAAACCACAGAAATCTTATTGGAAATCACAGAAACTTCAGGTTTCTTCTTCCATTTATCCATTATAGTCTCCATTTTCTCCAAAATAATTCTACGTGTCGCTGGTGTCCCCACAAAATAGATCAAAAAACAAAGAAGGGCGATTGCAGAAACTTGAAAATGAAATAAGAATTCAACAATGGAATCACTGAGTTTAATGTATTCAGCCTTTAACAAATGAACCTATAAATCTATAAATGAAAGTATTCTTACCACTTTGTTCATAGTATGGTAGAAGATATCAAAAATTAGTAAGAATAGTGTGCAAGCCACTGCCTGAACCATCATCATTTTCTCATGGTTTCTCCGGGAAATTGACACTGAATATTATACTTTCGTACGTATTTTTTGTTAACAAAATTACATTGATCATCACTTTCTCTTCTTTTATAAGATAAATAAAGGATCAGACCAACGTTCAGAAGCATGCAGGTAACCGGAATGATCCAATTGTACATGTCAAAGATGTAAGTCAGCTGAAAACTGCAAATTCATGTGCTCCTTTTTCTATAGCAACTCACTATATGTTCACACTCAGACTCTGGGATAAAGCTCAAGGTAGTGTAGTCAAAGATCACGGGACACTCGGAAAAGTATGGGATCAACCAGAATATCATTGTGGTCACTGCTAACAAGGAGCAGTAAATCCAAAGGTTTTTATTGGAGAATAACTGTCCAAAGGGATGAAATACAATGTAGAACCTCTCCGTGACCATAAGCAATGTTAGAAATATTGGATATCCATAAGCAAAGTTATCGATGACTGAGATGTGAATCACGAATTTGTGTCGGTACCCTGAACTCCTAGTTTGGGTCGATTAAAAAAAATTGAAAAGACTAACATTTATATTGTTCAATACTCATAAAGTTTGGAATCACATCCTGCAGGATTTCCACAAGTATTTGAATGAAATTACAAGCGATCACAAAATAAATATAGACAATTGGTATGCATTCTGAAATTGTACCTTGTTACTGACAGTTTTCTTACAGTACACCAAGTACTCTATGTTTAGAGCGGCATATCTCGGTTGCCTTTACAGTTGAAAAAAAGTACTTAACTAATCAAAGGTTGTAAATTTATTGATAAACATTTCTCTAGTTGACAGCTTTTTGATAGCTCTAAAGACAAGCGAGGTATGTTGCTCATAACAAACAGTACTGGATGCAGGAGTGGCTCACTAGTACTGCATGTTCAGAGCTGCATATCTCGGTTGACTTTAAAGGTATCAAAAAGATTTCAACTGACAAAATGTTTGAAATATACTGCTAAACATTTCTTTAATTGACCACTTTTTGATAACTCTAAAGACAACTGAGATATGCAGTTCTAAACAAGGGCAATCCTACCTTTCCTCTTGTAAGTCCATACTGTATATAAGAAGAATATGAGGAACAAGAAGGAGAATAGAAGAATCGAAATGTACAAGATTAAGAAAATTAACATCATTTTGCAGTTGCAGAGATTAGAAATGACATGCGTTCTGATTTTGTTTTTGCCAGCCATGACAAAACACAAAGAATAATAAATTCAATAAACTCCAATGATTGAACAGGGATTTCTTCCTTGTTCAATCATCAGAATGATAGAAACAAAACAAGAAAATAACATCATTTATTGTACAATTCAAAGTCTCGAAACAGCAGATTGATCTCTACTCCCACCAATCATTACTGTATTCAACCCCTTCTTCTTAATTTTTGCTATCTGTTTTGACTTCTCCAAAATGATCTTTCTGATTGCAGGAGTCCCGATAAAATAGATAAAGAAGCATCGAAGCGCGACTGTGGAGTTCCGGCAATAGTAGATTGATCGACGAGTGGTCTCGGATAGTTTCATGTAGTTTTCCTAAACACTTTTTGTTGGAAACAATCGCTTAAAGATTGGCTTACCGAAGAAAACTCAATAACAGATTCTGAAATCTCATAAGTCAGGAGAAAGGTGGTGGATAGAACAGATTGGATGAACATGGTTCTCTCGTGACTCCGACGAGCAACTGATACTGAAACAGTATGCTTAGAGCAGCATATCTCAGTTGTCTTCAGGGCTATCAAAAAGTGATCAACTAATGAATTGTTTAAAATGTAATGATGAACATTTCGTTAGTTGACCATATTTTGATAACTCTAAAGACAATTGAGATATACTGCTCTGAACATGTCATGCTAGGTGAAAATCAATCTGAAGTTGATATCACAAAACAATTGAATAAATTTACCTGGATCATTGGAGTTATGAATCTTTCTTCTTTTATATTTCAAGTACAATATCAGACCAATGTTCAGAAACATGCAGATAAGAGGGATGAAGCCATTGTACTTGTCAAAAATGTAGGTGAACTGGAACATTTTTTTGAGATATGAAGCTGGCAGGACATTTTCGAACTCACGATATTGTCACAGTCAGCTAGATAATTGAAAGTTTTGAAGTCATAATTCAAAGGACATCCGGACAAAAGTGGTGTTATGCAGAAGATGAATGTGAAGAGCTGGAAATTTAGATGAATGTTATTCCCAGATATAGGACTCACCGCTAAAGTAAGGCAATAAATCCAAAGCTTCCCATTAGAAAATGCATGTCCAAATGGGAAAAATATTACATAGAACCGTTCAGTAACCATAACAATTGTCAGAAACATCGGGAATGCATAAGAAAAGTCATCAAGAAGAGTGGAATATGGTCCTGTGTGTTTTCGGAGCCCTGAAATTTTCGTACACAGGGAATTATCGGCAAGATGCCGATTTCCGGGATGGTAACTTGCCGATCGCTTGTTAAATGGTTACGGCAAGAAAAAGGCAAGTTGCTCAGCGCTCGGCAGGCAAATAGCAGTTACCGCAAATTGCCGTTTTCTCAGGCAACTTCCCTAATTTTTTGGCAATTTGCCGCTAAAAAAACTCACAATCATAACCCTCCACACTCAGAAAAACTGGAAAAATATCATGAAACATTTCCACCAAAGTCCCGATGATGTTACTGATTATCATCAAATAAATATAGACCATTGGAATGGTATCTTTTCTTTTATAAGTAATAACAGCATATAAGAAAAACAGTAAGAACAAAAATGAAAATACCAAAACTGCAAAGTACACAATGTAAATGATAATCATTGTTCTGTTCAAAGGAGGGCTTGGGTTTATTTTAACAAGACAAGAAAAAAATATGTTATGTCTTGGAAATGCAATTTACATTCGATTTCTTGTTATTCTGCAATCAAGAACACTCATTTTTTGGGGAATAACCTGTGGCAGGAATATAAGACATCAATAAATAGAAGTCTGGAAGTGCAGGTGTGGGTGGAAGACGTAATTTTTTATTTTTCATATAATAATGAAGTACAAAAATAGGAGCCTAAATTCAAATCAACTCTGCTCATTTCTGAATTTTATTCGAAAATCCAAGATCAACTATTAAAACTTCTATTGATCCCACTAACAGACACCATTCTAGCTCTAGTTTTCTTGGTGACTATCAGGTAAACTCTATCCAAAATTATATTCCGAATCGCAGGAGTTCCAACAAAATAAATAAAGAAACAGGTCAATCCAACTGCAGCATCCCTTGTATAGTAGATGGCTCTTTGAGCCGAATCAGGGAGGGCTAGGTATTCTTCCTGGAATTATTCCTTGAAGTGAACGCTCATTTTTGGAAAACTAACCTCAAATGCACTATTAATATGTTCTGTGATCTCATAAGTTATCAAAAAAGTTGTGCAAGCAACTGATTGAGAAAGCATTACCTTCTCATTCCTCCATCGTTTTCCTATAACAAAAATTAATTCGTGGAATACAGCCCTATAGCAAAAAATATAGGAAAAAACTTACTGGAATCCGGGTTGCTTTGTGTCTTCTTCCTTAGGTAAGAGATATAAAAAATGATAATAATATTCAATGTCATACAGGTCACTGGTATCACCCATGTGTAATTGTTGAAGAGAAAAGTGAACTGAAAAAAATCTTTGGTTGCATCTTATGCCAAGAAGGGCTTACAAAATGCTCACACTCGGTCTCATAGCTCAACGTGTAATAGCTAAAAATTACAGGACAACCTGTTAGCAATGGTGTTAGTACAAAGATATGGGTCCAGACCTGAATTTTTCAATTTTTATTCTTCAAAACCACTCTGCAATTCACACCGTGACATTTCGCAACTCTGACATTCTGAAACCCGTTATTATGACCGAAGGAAGGGGGTCACAGGTGAAAATCGAAACGGTGTGAACAGGAAAAAATGACTAGAATTTGGTAACAAAAAACCCGGTTTCGAGCAAGTTTCAGAATGTCAGAGTTGCGAAACGACGCGGAGCCAAAAAAAACTCACAGCAATCCCAAAACAATACAACCACAGCTTCCCATTTGAAAACGCCTTTCCAAACGGGAATAACAAAATATAAACCCTCTCGGCAACCATCAAAACAGTAAGAAACATTGGGTAGGAGTACACCAAGTTGTCGACGAGGGTCACATATTTTCCAAGATTCTCGTAGAACCCTAAAACGAGAAAAAATTGATAAACCTCAACTGGTATTTGCTTACAAGTATACTTCTCTTTACTATAAAGCACTGGTATTACATCATTTATAACCTCCATCCAAACCTCTACAAAATTACAAAAAATCATTAGATAAATGTAAATTGTTGGAATACTTCCTGAAAAATTTAGTTACTATTTTCGATTGCTCAGCTTCTCAAGTACCTTTTTGCTTGTATGTTTTGATGGTCCAGAAGAAAAAAGTTAAAAATAACAGGGAAAAAAATAAAATAGAGCTGTAAATGACGTAGAGAAGAAAGATCATAATGTTTCTGTTCAGCAAAAAAACATGTGTTAGATATTCTATCAGAAGTCAAAGAGTCCATAGACATTGAATTACGTCCATTTGTAATCTGATAGATTTTGATTCAATTTATTTTATTTTCATTTTTATTCCAGACTGCATAAAAACAAAACAATAAATGGGTAACTGGAAAATGATAATAGCTAGAAAACACAATGGAACAAGTTATAAAGAAGCAATCAAGATGTGAAAGTCTGGTAAGCGATGGAGAAGAGGTAAAAGGTAAACTTTTTGACAGGATGATGGATTAGTTTTAGGTTATTTTGGAGAGAGAGAGAGAGAGCAAAAGTTGAAATAAACAATTATGAATCTTGCAGCTTAGCTTCTTTGTTGAAGCAGTGTGAATAGATCTAAAGATGGCAATTCCAGTTTGCCCGAGTTCAATATGTTCAAAGTTTTGTTTCTCGATTGTCTTCAGAGTTAGATAAATGTGGTTAGTTAACAAAAAGTTTACTAGTGAATTATATGATTTTATCAGTGAAACACTTTTTTGAAAACTTTGAAAACAACCGAGATATGATGCTCTGAACATGATGCACTAATTGGCCTTTCGGAATGATTGGTCAAGTTAGTACTGTATGTTCACGGAAATAAGCCAGAAATAAGTCGGAAATAAGCTGGAAATAAGCTGGAAAAAAGCCAGAAATAAGTCGGAAATAAGCTGGAAATAAGCTGGAAAAAAGCCAGAAATAAGCCGGAAATAAGCCGGAAATAAGACGGAAATAAGCCGGAAATAAGCCGGAGAGAAGCCGTTTTCAAAATCCATGATGATGTCACCTAATTCAAAAAATTAGAATTCTGATTGCAGAATCTTCTTTCTCACATCCTGAAATATATGTTTGTCGATTTTAAGATTGAAATAATCAGAACGGACTCAGAGACCAGTCAGGATATAAGCCGGAATAAGATGAAGATAATTGAAGCTATTAAAACGTAATCAACTGAAGAAATGGCTCCGCGACACTTCGCAACTAGACGTTTCGAAACTGTGACGTTTTGCAACTGACGTATATTTCGCAACTGTGACGTTTCGCAACCAGACATTTCGCTACTATGACGTATATATGACCTCAATAGACGCTTTTTATTGATTGCGAAACGTCAGGTTTCGTTTTGTCACAGTAGCGAAACGTCATAGTAGCGAAATGTCT